>CM050419.1:34976775-35059275 GCA_027564155.1 Gymnocypris eckloni scoliostomus
ACTTGCTAAACCTTTGAATTAAGTTTCTAACTTGGCAGATAATCCTAAACTCCTCAGAACTTGATTGTGATTAATTTCACAGAAAGCAAAGCTTCTTATTTGAGTTCGTTTGCTTCTCAAGCAGATGTATCTTGATTTATGAAACTTTCTTCATTAGTCAAAATGAACAGTAAAGTTATTTCCATATTCCAGTATTTGTACGCAGATCTATTCAAGCTGTATTTTGTATAATAAATGTAAAAGTTCTGCTGGAAGTCGTATTATCGTATTCTGAAGTGCTGCTAATTATGTTTTACTAGTCATTTAAAGGACATATTGAAGCATTGTGTTTCCTTCAAGTTATCTTTACATGTTCTTGCTTGGTCTTAAAGTCTTACATTTACACGTATTAAAAATAATATGAACAAAAGCGAATATAATAGATTGTGAGCTGAATCAGTGACTCTGTTCCCATCATACAGAGAAGATGATCAGCAGTGAAGTTCTGGAAGGAGTTCCTCTTCTTGTGCTGGCCAACAAACAAGACGTCGAGGTATGAACTCCAGAAACTCCATCATCGCTGTGGTCTGTAGGTGGCGCTGTGCACATTGAGTTGTAATGATTGCTCTGCTTGTCTTGTGTTCAGAACTGTCTGTCTGTGCCCGACATTAAGACGGCGTTCAGCGACTGCGCTCCTAAAATCGGTAAAAGAGACTGTCTGGTGCAGCCCTGCAGTGCTTTATCAGGGTACGTCGTGTATTATTCAGTGGAAACCACAAAAACATGATGCAGTTATGAGAAAAGCACAGAAAACAGCACAAGCTGTGCAGCTCAAGATCAGATGCTGAGGAGGTGATATATATATATATATATATATATATACAGAATACTCCACTTAATTAGAACATCATCTTGTAATTTGCATCATATCACTTTCATTCAATAGATGAAACTTGTATAGATTATACATTCATTCCACAATAGCATTTAAATAAGTTTTTAATACTTTCTAAAGTTGTAACAGTGTATTATAAATGCATTTTAACTGTGACTATAATCATTCATGAGCTTATACACTGCATTATAATGTGAATATTACTTAAGGACCAATACAAAGAAAGGATTTTTATAATCTTATATATAAAGGCTTTAAATAAAGTGTTACCGATTGTTTTATATATTTGAACTTGTGTATTTGATATTTGGTTGGCAGTGTAAAATGAATCATTAATATTACAGGTTTTGCACTTGTTCCTCTACATCTTAAGTATGAGAGTGTTAAAAGATTGATATTTTCAGATTTAAACCTTTGTAATAATAATTCTGGCAGAATTGAGAATTGGACTTCTGCAAATAAGCTCAGATTCAGCAATTAATTCACGTCACGTCTCTGAAGTAGTTGCAGAAGTTTGCATGTGCAATTTCACATCTTGCCTTTTTTGGTAAAAATACACAACTGGTCAGAAGTTTGCAATAACTGCATTTCCATTAAAATATTTTCTACTTTGATAATAATCAGAAATGTTTCTTGAGCAGTATATTATTATGATTTCTGAAGATCAGTGGACCAACACCAGCAGATGACTGCACCCCAAATCAATCATGACTGTGGAAACTTTACACTGGACCATCACAGAAATAAATGACACTAACTCCTCTCCTCCAGACAGACCCTGATTTAAATTCTAATAATATTTCACAATATTTCTGTAGTTTTTGAACATAAATGCATCCTTGGTGAGCAGAAGAGACTTATTTTAAACTTTTGGCTGGTTGTGTATATCTTGGCAAACATTGCTGTTTATTTGATTGCTTATTGCTCTAAACGTTTTGAATGCATGTTAAATATGATGTGTGTTTTCTGTGCGGTTGTGTTTTACAGGCAGGGTGTGAATGACGGCATTGAATGGATGGTCAAATGTGTGATCCGGAACATTCACCGGCCGCCCAGACAGAAAGACATCACATCCTGTGTGTGTGTGTGTGTGTGTGTGTGTGTGTGTGTGTGTGTGTGTGTGTGTCTGTGTGTGTGTGTGTGTCTCTGTAATGTGTGTGTGTGTGTGTGTGTGTCTGTGTGTGTGTGAACAGTCTCTGTGTGTGTGCACTTGTGTGTGTGTGTGTCTCCTCCTGTGTGTGTGTGTCAATGTGTGTGTGTGTGTGTGGAGTCTGTGTGTGTGTGTGTCTGTGTGTGTGTGTGTGTGTGTCTCTGTGTGTGTGCGTGTGTGTGTGTGTGTGTGTGTGTGTCAGTGTGTGTGTGTGTAATTGTGATGTGTGTGTGGCACCAGTGTGTCTCTTCAATATTCTTCACAATATTCTAATTTGTGTGATACTTTTGAGAAATTCATTTCTATGCTAAACTGACACTAGTTTTGTTTTCTGATGAGTTTTTATGTTCTCTGCTAAAATCACCTTTAGATTAAATCAATCATTTCTAATCAGAATGAAGACATTCCTCATATTTCAAGTGGTGTTGTTTTTAAAACCCAACAAATCAAAACCCAATTTCTAATCACTCACCAATTCTATAATAAAGAGCAGAGATGTAAAAGAAAGCTCCTGTGTCTCGGTTTCTTTTGCACGATAGATGTACAAATCCAGGAAATGCCTTATTCTGTCAGGACAGGGTTTTATTGATTTATTTTGCCTAAGCTGAATGCATTTTGCATGAAGACAGAAGTGAATCAATAAGCGCTGCTCATGTAATGAATGTTATTACAGCAGCGAGCATCACATCTGTGACCAGTTCGTTTGACCTGCAGGATATTACACGTGTATGTGTGTGAAAGAGTCAATATAATGATGAACATGTGCCTCCTCTCTGCTCTGAATGCACATCATTAGGACCAAATCTTCCCAGTTTAGAGACGCAGATGTCATGTATTATTGCTCATATTCAGATGTCGAACACTTAGTCTTCTAGTTCAGTGAGTGTTTGAGAGCTGATGTAATCCAGCTGTGTCCTTGTGCAGTAGTTTCAGGACAGCAGACTCAATCGAGCCGCTCTTCGCACGCAAACCTTCAGCAGAGCCATGAATTGTGTATGAAGACTTGCGTAATAGTGCATCAGTGCCTCTGAATATTAACTCTGGCACAATGTGTTTTGCCTTGGTTTAAATATTAAATTAAAAGGTTTCTTTTAGCAAAAATTGTAAAAGTTAATTTTTTTGAGAATTTATCTTGAATTAACTTGTTTCACCCCATTGCAAATAGTTTTTCTTTTGAAATGTTTTAATTCATTTTTGCCAGATATAAACATCACAGATGTGCACTTTAATATTTGTATTTCTATTTTGTTGATTTATTTTTGCCAGATGAAAAACGTCCCAGACTTTGAAGTTTGTCGTCTTTTTTTTTTTTTTTTTTTAGTATGTTGATTTATCTCCCAGACTTATACGTTTTTTTTATTAATTGTAATTTATTTTATTTTATTTCAAACATCAGTTTCACTGAAGAGTGCCTAATTTGGACTAATAAGCAACTGCATAGCAACATGCATAAAGGCGCTCTGAACATTTTAATTACTGCACACAATAACAAAAATCATATCAGGACTTGATAGTTATTTGTTGCATGTGACACTTTTCTAGTTTATTCCATCTTAAATCCGTCTTGATCCATGACATTACTCCTGATGTATGTAAGTGTCCGTTTCAGATCAATAGCTGATTGGAAAAGCGATCAAATGTCGTTCATCTGAACCCAGTACATCTTTTGTCTTGATGATGTATTGATTTCTTCAAAACCTCATCGATCGGACCAAAGATGTACAATACTCTTTATAAATAGACAACAATATTTAGAAATAGTTATCATGTACAGCAGCCCAAAATGTACAAGTATTAGATTAGAACATATTATATCACACATGCTGCAATAACCTTTCTCAGCACAAATGACTTCTAAATGTGTGTTGTGGTTATGTTAGTGTTATGCTCAGATATACGCATAACTTATTAATTTTTAAAGGATGTGTGAGCAGTAAAAAATAGCTGTTTCCAAGACAACCGCACTATATCACTTCATTATTGTATTTTTGATTATTGATCCGACACATTTGCTGGTTTTGCCAGCGATGCCATTTGTTTCTTCATCTCTCCACCTCCTCCTCCTCCTCCCATCCATCATTCCTCCCCTGATAATAAAGACCACTGGCTGTGCGTCACTCCTTCAGCGCTTCACTCCGCTCAGCATCCATCCGTCCTCCGGCAGCACTATGGACAGCACAGTTTCAGGTAAGACAGAATAATCTCCGTCTTTAGAGATGAAGCTGAGACACTAGGGAGAATTTAGCACTAGTTATTGCATGAGCTGCCGCAGAATCACATCTTTTAGCATGACATTGGCACTGGTGAACATGTCCTTTGTCAAGCATGCATGCTCTGCTATCTGAGGGATAATAATGTCATTAATGAATAGATCCTTTTAATAAAGGGAGTTTCTGTTCGAACAAGACTGTTATTGTGCATTGGAGTGTGCTGATGCTCAACACTGCAGATGTTGGGCTATAAAAAAAACGGGTTCATTTGGAGGGTAGCTGTGCTGCAAAATGTGACGCAATATTGTAGATATTTCTATTAAAGCACATGCAGTCAGGAATCAGTCATCCACTATTGTCTGATCATCTCATATTGAATTTGAGTAGCCGATGAGCAGAACTGCTCTGCAACATTGGTGAAATTAGTTTGCATATGAAACCGCTGTAGATCTTCTATAAATAACAGCAGTAAGTTGTGCACATTATATTGTGTGCTTTGCTCTAATGTCCAGCAGACAAAGCAGGATTCGAGTTATCTTTGCTTTCGTGCAAAGTCACCTTTCTGTTGAGCTCATGGGTAATAAAAAGCATGCTCCGATGCACACAAACACCACTAGCTCCTGTAATAAACTCAAACGTTTAACTCTGGCCCTTTTGCATGCATGTGTTTGCTTTGTGTTGATGATTTGTGATTCCTCAAATAATCATGCGTCTTATTGAGGAGCGGTATGATGTTGCTTGACTAAGTGATCATCATGACATTTAGCTCAGATTCACACAGTGCATTATTTGGCTGTCTTGTGCTGTGTTAACTGGATCTATAATGCATGAATCCGGTTTAGGGTGGGGTTTGTTGCCAAATGCAGCCCAAAACCGATCAGTTCAGGGAAACGCCTCTACATCTGATTCTGTAATATTTGCTGTAATACAGACCATCCTTCCTATTTACCAATAACAGCACATTTCCCATTATTAATGTATTGTTTTGGTCATGTTTTCAGTGGAAATTTTGAAACATCTACTAAACTTTTTACAGGGTTTCTGCAGATTTTATGAAATTGGTAAAATAAGTTGCATTAGCAAAACTTGCAAGCAATCTCCAATTACTTTTTAAACCATTTAAAAACAAAAAGGTGAACTATAAATCAAGATACATTTATAAACATTCTGTGACTCTCCAAACTGTACACTGTCCTAAATAGTATGCCAAGTAATAACTGGTGTCTAGAATAATAGCATGTCGTAGACCAAACGTGTCTACACTTTACCCATCGGTTAGCTCTGGTTAGTTCCCCGCATGCATACGCATCCCTGATTTATTGCCATGTTTGCTGTATTCAAACAAGACGTCTCTCTTTCTCTTGCAGCGTACTCTGAGAAGTTGAGAGAGATGTCGGTGTTGTCTCTCCTCTGCTCCTGTTTGTATTCCCAGCCGCATCCCAACACCTTCGGTCAGTTTGAAGGTAGGAGCTTCAACAGCCAATGATTGAAAGCCTTACTACCAGAATTTTTATGCATCACAAATCCATCCTCGTCATCATTGGTCCACAGATATGGAGGTGAAGTCGCTGAATAAGCGAGCTTCTGGTCAGGCATTTGAGGTCATCTTGAAGAGTCCGACTGAGGCGTCTCCAGAGAGACCCCAGACTCTGACACTGCCGGTCCAGAAGAAGGAGCCTTCACTGGGGGAGCTACAGAGGAGGCTGGAGGCCGCCGAGGAGAGACGCAAGGTAAGACGATGATGACGTTCAACATTGCTTTAGTTTTTCATCTGTTGAGTTGTGTTCTGTGAAGCACTGCACATAAACACCCAGTATTCCTGTTTTTTGTAGTTTGTCTACAGGATGTTTCTTGAGCAACACATCCAGCTGACTTGAATAACATTTAATTATTTAGCAGATGCATTTATCTATTGAGATGCATTCATGAAAAGCACTAGCACATGAGTAATTGAGCATATTAACTCTAAAAATAAAGGTTATTTATTGGCATCAATGGCTGTGAAGAACCTTTATCGTCCATATAGCCTTTCCATCGCACAAAACATTATTTATAATGGGGAAAAAAAGTTCTTTAGATTGTTAAAATGTTCTGCTCACTAAGAAATAAATGGTTCTTTCAAGAATTGTCCTCAGAAAGGTTCTTTGGGGAAGGAAAAGTGGTTCTTCCATGGCATCTTTATGAAAACGTTTATGAACCGTTATTTTGAAGAGTGTAGAACCTTTTCACTGCAATAAAGGTTCTTATTAATTGTGGAAGAAGTTTGTTTGGAGTGATATATAATGTCCTTCAAACTAAGAGAAGATGGTTATTTTAGGAAATGTTCACTGAAAGGTTTTTGAAGGAACCCAAAATGGTGGTTCAATGGAACATTTATTTTTTAATATTTTAGCATGTAGATAACATATGAATATGGTAATCAGTTAGTACCATGGTATTGCAATTTGATACCATGACAGCACCACATTCCTCTTTGAATCGTTCCATTGCTGTTTTCATGACTTTCTCACCTTCTGGCTTCTCTCCTCTGTGCTTTTTAAATGTCATGAAAGTTTTCTTCACTGTCTAAATTTGGCGCACCTCTATCTGTAGTCTCAGGAGAAGCAGGTGCTGAAGCAGTTGGCAGAGAAACGGGAGCGTGAGAAGGAGGTGCTCATCAAGGCCCAGGAGGTCAACAACAACTACAGCAAGATGGTCGAAGAGAAACTCCACCACAAAATGGAGCTGATCCAAGAAAATCGCACGGCCCATCTTAATGCTCTCAAACAGCGTCTGAGAGAGAAGGTCAGTGTCTGGTTGTTTTTAATGAATCAGTCAATCAGTGTATGTTATTATTTAAAAACAAATATGACTCTCAGCCTCCCAACATCCCATTCAAAGTCCCTCTTTCAGTTCTCCTTCAGATCTGAATCCTTTTTGCATTTGGCAGATGCTTTAATCCCAACAGCTGGCATTGCATATGAAGTATATATCTCATCAGTTCATGCATTACCCAGGAATCGAACCAATGACCGTAGCATTGCTGGAGCCTCTACTGTTTGAGCTATGGGAATGGCTTTTGTTTTACAATGAATAAAATCAAGAAAGTATCAAATGGGCTCTTTTATTGTGACATGTTTGCATAATGAAGTAGTATGGGCTTGTATCTTTCCACAGTTCCTATTGTATGTTGTTTTTCTGAAGTAACAGTCTTACAGCTGTATTGTATTGTCAGTAAAAAAGAAAACTCTTTATTTTGCCTTCCTGGTTACTACAGAACAGTTGTATTATGCTCTCTCTCTCTCTCTTCTTTGTCAGGAACTTCATGCTGCAGAAGTTCGTAAGAATAAGGAACTTCACACTGAGCTCTCTGGCTGAGGACACACTTTGACGCCAGAGCCATGAGATGTTCAGTCACGACTGCATTTGGAGAATATCTCATTCTCTGGCCACACTGTCTTAAGAGGTCATATCAGACTCACCTTATCAATAAACGTCTGAGCTTATAACAGCATCCCACATACACAACATGGACAAAAGTATGTGAGCACCCAATTGTTTAATTTCAGAAACATGGGCATTAATGGAAGTCCGTTCTTCCTAAAATGTATACTTCTTCTGGGAGTCATTATTTCAGTTCATCCCAAAGGTATTCAGGTCTGGACTTTGTGTAGGCCAGTCAAGATCTTCGCGTTTCTTGGTGGACCTTGACTTGTGTGATGTTCCTGGATCAACATCATCTGTTGATCTTAGAACAAGAAGTCTTATCCCTATCCCTAAATCCAACCTAATCAATAGTTATGGCTAAAACCAGAGGGAAGTTGAGAAGGATGCTTAAGCTCCATTCCTCAGCCAAACCCTAAACAAACTAGAGGTCTGCACGGGCTCAAAACTGAAGCCCGAACCCGGCCCGTACCCGAGATCGTCTGACCCGACACAACCCGACCGAGCGGCACAGTTAAATTTAGAGCCCGAACCCGACCCGAAATCCACCCCCGCCCCAATGAATAACAAAAAAAAAAGGACAAAGGCTGCATTTCACGATTGCATGCAAAGAAACGGATTAATCAAGGCTCTGCCATTTCACAAACATTTACCAGTTATGAAAGTTTGTGAACATCAGGTGCAGCGGTCGCATACATTCTGCCCAGTTTATGCATTTTGTATGGACAAGATGATGACCTTGCAAATTATGGTCATTTTTTGTCAGTTAAGGCTCTTAGCATTCGGTCTACTTTAAATCAGACATAAGATCTTAAATAAGATTGTATTTGTTTGAATGAATTAATCATTTATTAGCGAGACAGAGAGAGAGAGAGAGCAAGCGAACGAGAGACCGAGAGAAAGTTGCGCGTGCATGTGAACCTGCGTCTGCGTCTCTCTCTACAAGCAATGAGGCTTAGTTTATCCGCCTCATTGCAGATAAATATAATGTTGTGACTTGAGTCAGTAGCCTGTCAAGCTATTTTACTAATAAAAGTTTCCGTGCTGTTTGTGCGCGATCTCTGATATGTGTGTGTGCATGCGTCTATGAAAGCAGCGAAGCCTCTGCATATAGTTTTGGTTTAGCTACAAACCCGAACCCGACCGAGCCAAGCTATCCATTAAACATTAACCCGAAACCCGACAGTATTTCGGGACCAGGTTCGGTCGGGTAGCAGACCTCTAAAACAAACCCATTTACGTATTCCTAAAATCTGCCCGGCGGACCTTGATCCAATAAGGAACGTGCCCTACTTATCAGAATCGCAGTCACCTGCTTTGTGCACAAGGACTTTGTCATGCTGAAACTGAAAAGTGTCATCCAAAGAACAATCTCCAGACTTTTATTGTATGGCATAGCAATAAGATTTGGAGTTATTTGACTAATAAACACATTTATTGTGAAGAGGGGTCCACATACTTTTGACCATGAAGTTTGTCTGCCTGCTGATAAAAAACAACTTTGACCAGCTTAAAGACTTGTTTTTAGATTGGCATTATGGTATGTTACTCTGACACAAGCCAATTAAGAGGGTTGTTGTTGTTGTTGATAGACCAGCTAGACAGTGGTTGAGCTAAAACCAGCTTGAAACTGTCAAAACATACCTTATTTGCAACCAGCAATGGTACAATCTGGTCATTTAGTCTGGTCTAGGCTGTTATTTAGCAGGTCTGAATCTCACAAAACAAAAACCATGGCTGTATCCACATTACACTGCACTTTATAGGATATGATTCATTCACGTTGGTAGTTTAGATGAATTTCAAGTGTCACTGGGTTTGTTTTCAGTGACCTGAAAGAGAAATGTCTAAGCTATATGCTGCTAACTAATTACTGAAAACCATTTAAATAAGATTAAAGCCTAACAAGTTTGTAAGAAAGTGTCTCTGTCATTTTGCAACTGAGACCGCATCCAACAGATTATTAATGTTGGCAACACATCAGAATTTTTAGTTGTTGTTTATCGCCGTCTATAGTAATTTAGTGTCTCCTAAGTTTCTGTCTCTTTCAAGTTTTTGTTGTCTATGACTAAGTTTCTGATCAGGTATTGAATATGGAAACTACTGACCCAGTGGTTTCTGAAAATAGTTTCTAAACCATTATGATTGTATTGCTGCTGATAAGACTTCTATGCAATCAAGTACTGCTAAATCAGTCATCGAAAAGTCATCATTGTTCATGACAAATCAAGTGTTTGTGTACGTGTCATCATGTGTTCATGACGAACTCTGTGATGGAAATTGTTAACTGAAGATGTTTTGTTTGCTTGCGTAGTGCTGCTTTGGTTGTGTGTGCGTGTGTGTGTGTGCGTGCGTGCATGAGTCACCTGGGTTATTGTAGGTAGGTGGATCTGAAAATCATTTATCACATTCCTGGTCCTAAAGTCATAAACAGAACAATAAGTGACAATGGGGCATGCAGTCACAATATAAACTATTTTTGTTTGTCTAAACCTTACATAACTTTACCTAATATTGCACTAAATGTGAGAGGTAGAATAAATATTAACACTCCAAATACATGTAATGTCGGTCCTCACAGCACCATTAAAACACTTTCATTCATCTAATGTGTTTGTTAGTTTGTGTACTGTTCCAGTCTGTAGTCACCTCAGGCATTTTCGGTCATGTGCAATAAGCATTATTTGTTTTGTAAACAATGCTCGGCATAGAAAATGTGGGCACATCTGCTACATCTTTTGCTGTTCATAGCTGTGTCTCTGAGTATCCTTTTGAAGGACCCCAACACTTTTATTTTCCTTATAAGATCATTACTTTCCTGATCCGAAGAAGCATCTCATATACAGGATAAAGCATGTTCAGTGTATTACTAGATCAGTTCCATTCTGAAGTATTTCAGGAAGAGTTTAAGCTTGTGCAATGGGGAAAACATGACTAGTTTTAGTCATGGTTAAAGAAAATGCATGTTACATGAAACCATTAGTTTCTAATGTTGTCTGGATGATAGCACAAACATGTTAAAGGGTAAACTGATGCATGCTGAAAGTGGTGTAGACATTGTAGGAGCTTTAATAGGAACATTAGGGGCTGTCTGTTTGCTTCCTGTGGTTTTCATCAGTATTGAAACCGAAAGCTCGAGTACAAGCACACTGCTGGAAAAGGAAAGTTATTATTTCATTCTAGGAAGGAGTGGCTTATCCAGATCGCTCAGCAACATCTCTATGAAATATGTAAACGCCTCTAGATGCACATGACGCTGAGAGCAGCTGAAACGTCCAGTGTTACAGGAAGATCATGATATATCAGAAAAACACTGGGATGGGAAGGACATTATGAAGGTAAGACAAAGCTGTGCATTACTAATTCAAGTTACCTGATTCTTTTGTAAAGTTTAACTTAATTAAAATTACTTGATGAATCTTTATTAAAAAAAAGATAATTAAATGACATAATCATCCGTTGAGCTGAAAGCTGACAGCTTTAGTCACCACTTTATTGTTTTCTCTTTGGTAAAAAGTGAAGTCGCTCATTCTGATAAACATCCGCTTTTAAGTTACACAGATAAAGGGAAGTCGTACTCCGCATGACAGAATGAATTCATCTTTACATAATCTAATGTCTGTGAACTATTCCTTTAAGAGATGGTTACTTGACATTATTATAATTTTATAACTGATAAGCAGTTTATTGCCTTAAATAGGAATCTGAAAGTGCTTATTGTGGCATAACTGCACTTTAACAGTATTTGTGTTGTGTAATGTAAAGGTTGTGTTGGCAGGTTAATAATTTTCAGTTACCACACCTAATTTTATAAACACAAATTTCCTTTTGTAAAGATATGTTCCTTACTGATGTTTATTGAGTCTGAAGGCTGGAAAATCCGTGACATCAAAACCCTGGAATAGTACTTTACTATAGGTTCCCTTGAGATTTTCCTATTTATCTATCAATAACCCAAAACCAAAACAAATGAGTAAAACAACTTATTTTTGCACACCCTCGCACTGCAAACATTCTTATGTACAAACATGTAAAACAATAAACAACTCCTTCAAAATTCATGTTTTCAGTATGAGTGTGTGTAATTTAAACTGTAGTGCAAAAAGTCATAGTATTGTGAATTCATATTTTTCACAGACCTTGTTTTACTCATTTTTATAAAAACCCATTGGAAAACTTCAAGGGACAACAAATAAGCAGTATGTGTCATTTGTGAAATCTCATTCTAAATCACAAATGTTCTCTTTTTACATGATTGCATGTCTCTTAAGTCATGGCTCTCACAGGAAACCTTCAAGCATTTCTAGAGACATACAAGCTGTGTGTGGGATGTACTACGTGCTGTAAAAAACAAAATGAGATTTTGTACTCCCATAAAGAGATCATTCATAACTGCTCAGAAAATATCTTACTGATCAAGCGGCAAGCTAACGATTCAGCGTGGAGGCCTGTTGCACCTGCCAGACTTTCCCAGACCTCCCAAATATGTTGTTTGCTGGTACTTCACTGTACAAAGTGGATGCACCCAGCATGGAGGCAGATGTACTTACGCTAGGAGCTCAGAAGAAGCAGCACTGTGGAACCTCATGAGGGATGAAAAACTGACACGTCCTCAGATTGTGAATATGATAAAACGAAACCAAAGGACACTGCAGTCAAAGTCTCAAGAGAAAAGAGGAAAGTTTGACTGCACGTTGTGCCAGATCCACTTCCCAACAGATGAGGAATTGATGAACCACTGTTTCACTGTGAAGCACAGGAGACTGATCTTTGAAGACGCCTCTCAGACTTGGAAGTACCGTGATCCACCACCAACATACAAGGACCTGAAATTGTGTGGAAGGTATTTATATGAAGTGTGACATGGCATTAGATGTTTGCTTGAGTTACACGTTAAAGCATCCTATAAAATGTTCTCCCATAGATCCCTGATATGTGAGTATGGTGATAACTGCACAATGGCACACAGTCAAGAGGAACTTCATGAATGGCAAAAAAGAATCAAGGCTTCACGAAAAAGAGCCAGAGATGCAGCCGAGATGGGTCTACTGTCCTATCAGGACAGTCTGTTGGAGGAATACAGGCACAGCAATGACAAGAAAACTATCGTAAGTGGTCCATTCAGTAATGAACAGTGTATAATGTCATTATTGAGTAAAGCTATAGGACAGTATCCCAAATGTTGGCAGATGTACCTCTGATCTGTGATACTTTGCATTGGTACTTGCATTTAATTTGTATCTTGTGTTATATATGCTAACAAATACATTTTATTGGCCAATGCATTTTATATATACAGTGGGGCAAAAAAGTATTTAGTCAGCTACCAATTGTGCAAGTTCTCCCACTTAAAAAGATGAGAGAGGCCTGTAATTTTCATCATAGGTATACCTCAACTATGAGAGACAAAATAAGAAAAAAAAATCCAGAAAATCACATTGTAGGATTTTTAAAGAATTTATTTGCAAATTATGGTGGAAAATAACTATTTGGTCAATAACAAAATTTCATCTCAATACTTTGTTATATACCCTTTGTTGGCAATGACAGAGGTCAAACGTTTTCTGTAAGTCTTCACAAGGTTTTACACACTGTTGCTGGTATTTTGGCCCATTCCTCCATGCAGATCTCCTCTAGAGCAGTGATGTTTTGGGACTTTCAACTCCCTCCAAAGATTTTCTATGGGGTTGAGATCTGGAGACTGGCTAGGCCACTCCAGGACCTTGAAATGCTTCTTCTACGAAGCCACTCCTTCGTTGCCAGGCGGTGTGTTTGGGATCATTGTCATGCTGAAAGACCCAGCCACGTTTCATCTTCAATGCCCTTGCTGATGGAAGGAGGTTTTCACTCAAAATCTCACGATACATGGCCCCATTCATTCTTTCCTTTACACAGATCAGTCGTCCTGGTCCCTTTGCAGAAAAACAGCCCCAAAGCATGATGTTTCCACCCCATGCTTCACAGTAGGTATGGTGTTCTTTGGATGCAACTCAGCATTCTTTCTCCTCCAAACACGACAAGTTGAGTTTTTACCAAAAGTTATATTTTGGTTTAATCTGACCATATGACATTCTCCCAATCCTTCTTCTGGATCATCCAAATGCTCTCTAGCAAACTTCAGACGGGCCTGGACATGTACTGGCTTAAGCAGGGGACACGTCTGGCACTGCAGGATTTGAGTCCCTGGCGGCGCAGTGTGTTACTGATGGTAGCCTTTGTTACTTTGGTCCCAGCTCTCTGCAGGTCATTCACTAGGTCCCCGTGTGGTTCTGGGATTTTTGCTCACAGTTCTTGTGATCATTTTGACCCCACGGGTGAGATCTTTGGAGCAGATCGAGGGAGATTATCAGTGGTCTTGTATGTCTTCCATTTTCTAATAATTGCTCCCACAGTTGATTTCTTCACACCAAGCTGCTTACCTATTGCAGATTCAGTCTTCCCAGCCTGGTGCAGGTCTACAATTTTGTTTCTGGTGTCCTTTGACAGCTCTTTGGTCTTGGCCATAGTGGAGTTTGGAGTGTGACTGTTTGAGGTTGTGGACAGGTGTCTTTTATACTGATAACGAGTTCAAACAGATGCCATTAATACAGGTAACGAGTGGAGGACAGAGGAGCCTCTTAAAGAAGAAGTTACAGGTCTGTGAGAGCCAGCAATCTTGCTTGTTTGTAGGTGACCAAATACTTATTTTCCACCATAATTTGCAAATAAATTCTTTAAAAATCCTACAATGTGATTTTCTGGATTTCTTTTCTTATTTCGTCTCTCATAGTTGAGGTATACCTATGATGAAAATTACAGGCCTCTCTCATCTTTTTAAGTGGGAGAACTTGTACAATTGGTGGCTGACTAAATACTTTTTTGCCCCACTGTATATATATTTACAAGTAAAGATGATTATAATTGTACATTTTTACAATTGCTTTTAACAATGTCATAAACATTGCTTGAATCAATATTCCTGCAGGTCAGCGACACCCTTCCTGATGTTTTTATCAGCTGTGACCCAGACATAGACAGCGTCTATGTAAGAAAAACAGGAATACAGTGTACATGGAATTTTACCATTATTTCTAAGGTTTGTACATTAACACATATATAAATGTTTGTTTTTAATTTTCAAATAAATAGGTACACAAGATCGTCATTGACAGGGTTAGTTACAATATAGTAGTAACAGTTACTAATGATACTACTACATCTGCTTTTATTGTTAAAGCTTTTTTTGTGTTCGTAATTTACAAAATGTATACAAAATAAGTGAGTGCATCATGAAACCTGTTTCCATACCTTGTTTTTGGCTTATCCTGAATCCCTATGGTACACATATAATGCATTTTATATTCAAACTATTTTAGATACTAGTCTAGTAGGAACTGCTGCAGAGTAGCCCAGTACCTGTGTGACTCATCTTAGACATAAATAGAGAAAAGTAGTTTCGGCTACAATGTTCTTCCCCAAGACGCATGCAGTTCTGCTTATTAACCACTAGAGCGCCAAAAGTTTTGGACTGCAGCTTTAAGAATTATGGGGTTCAGATAACAAACCTTAAGCAAGTCCTTATCCTTATGTCCACAAGTAAGATAAGAAAAAAATGATTCAAGGCATCTTTGCAGAATGTAACAAGCTCTTGTCAAAATTGTTAGCAACTTTTTTATTACCAAGTGGATATGTTGTGTATATGGTGCTATCTGTGTCATTTTTCTAAATATGTTTAGGAAGCTGTAAGAGTTAGTAGCGTAGGATAGCCCCTGCAATGACATTGATCTGTACTTCCAAATTGACTTACATCTCTCCAGGAACCTCTAGAAGTTATTGCTTTACTCAGACGGGAACTGGGGGCGAAATTCAGCCTCAGCAAAAACAGCCACGAGGAACAGACATATTCTACTAGTGCTTGGTATAAAAAGAGCCAAACAGGTGACTGAATATTCTTACAAAATGCAGCAGCAAACCTTATGGCTTTCTTTTACTAATACTTATTAATTAAAAAAAAGGTGCAGTCGTGGCCTAGTGGTTAAAGAGTCGGACTTGTAACCCGAAGGTTGCAGGCTCGAGTCTCAGGACCGGCAGGAATTGTAGGAGGGGGAGTGAGTGTCCAGCGCTCTCTCTCCACCCTCAATACCACGACGAGATGCCCTTGAGCAAGGCACCGAACCCCCAGCTGCTCCCCGGGCGCCGCAGCATTGGCTGCCCACTGCTCCGGGTGTGTGTTCACGGTGTGTGTGTGTGTTTGTTCACTTCTCACTGCTGAGTGTGTGTGTGTGTGCACTTGGATAGGTTAAATGTTGAGCACAAATTCCAAGTATGGGACACCATACTTGGCCACACGTCATGTCCTTTCCTTCCTTTATTAATTTAACTGCCAAGCTCACAAATTATTTCCACCTGATATATTGTTATTTGTTTCTGCAGAGTATGAAATCCCAGTGTCTTTCAAATCTGACCAACCAGGCCAGTATGAGCAGTGGGTAATATTTGACTTCAACACGAGACCCGTACTACGACAGAAAATCAAGGTCAGAGTTGGAGAGGATGAGTGTAAGGGAACAGCAGTTATGACCCCAGCACCTGAGATTCGGCTAGAAAAACAAGAGTCTGAAGGGAATCTTGAGCCCTGGAATGAGGAAAGCCTGGAAATCATTCCTTTTTTTGAAAGAAAAGAGGCAGAGAGAGAGCTGATAAACAGATACAAGCTCAACATTAAATGGAATGAGATGAACAGTGTGATTAACCATGACAATTACAAACACAGCATGCACCATTTTTTATATCAGGAGGAAAAAGAAGAAGGTAAACTGCTCACAAGGTATGTATGAATGTAAATATAGATTTGGATTTGACAGTTACAATTTATAACAAGATTCAAATTCACAAACTGTACACTCTCTTTTCAGGCTAAATCTACGAAGCACTGTGCAGTTGAAAAATCAGCTGTTCGATCTCAGGTTTGGAATGAAATGGGCTTGTCCGGGGGAACTTTTTGCTGCAGTGGCTCTGTCTCACCCACTCACTCCTGATGCTCCTCAAGGTTTCATAGTGAAAAGACAAGCTATCAGACCTCTTGTTCGTGTTGTGAAAAACAATGATTATCTTGGGCCAATTTATGAGGCTGAATTTCTGAAAGACGCTGCCACAGAGACACAAGTATCACTGCAGCTTTCCAAACAATGCTGCACTGATTTGAACCTGCAGAATGGACAGCAGTGTGAGATGGAAATCCAGTTCCATCTAAATCGTCTATGGTTCTGTAAGATGCACAAGGCCATTGATGACCTTCCCAACTTAGACAAAGTCTTACCTGACCTGAAAAACAGCAACTTCTGCATTTCTTCCCAGTCAGAAACAGGAGAGTTAAATGAGAAGCAGCAAGCAGCAATGAACTTTGTTCTGGGTGTAACAGAGAACAGATGCAGCATCCCACCTTTGTTGATTTATGGACCTTTTGGAACAGGGAAAACTCGAACCCTTGCAAAGATGACCCAGGCTCTTGTGCAGCAAACACAGAACAAAATCCTGATTTGCACACATACAAACAGGTAAGGCATCACAATGCAGTGGCATTTTGGAGTACTAATCCATAGAAGTAGGTCAGACATATGTGTTTCTTTAGTTCATACAGTAGTATAAGAATTAATACCTTGAAGCCAGTGTCATTTTGGAACAATTTTGTCATTAAGTAATCATTTAATGCAGAGGTCCCCAACCCCCGGGTCACAACCCACTACCGGGCCTTGGAATAATTGCTACCGGGTTGCAAGAATGTTCTAGAAAAATGTGTAGCCTATAGATATGATCATATGACACTCGAGGTTCAAGTTTCCTTTATTATACAGCACATTTAAAACAGCCACGAGACTGACCAAAGTGCTTTACGTATGAAACAGCATCAAAAAAGTAATAAAACAAACAAAAACAGACAACCATAAATAAATACAAAACAAATTGAAAATACAATAGGCAAGAATATAAATCCTAATAGGCCAATGAAAGCAGGTGGGTTTTTAAAAGAGACTTAAAAATGATCAGACTAGGGGCCATTCTGATCTCCACTGGCAAGTCATTCCAAAGGCGAGGGCCAATTACTGAGAAGGCACGGTCACCTCTAGTCTTAAGTCTGGAATGCAGAATTAAGGTTCTGGTCTCTAAGATCATAGGCTTCTCGAGGGGATATACTGATGGAGCAATTCAGATAGGTAGCCAGGTGCTTGATTGTGCAGAGATTTAAAAACAAATAATACGATTTTAAAATTAACTCTAAATTGAACAGGCAACCAATGAAGGGCCTTTAAAAGCGGAGTGGGGTGATCCTTTTTTTTTTTTTTTTTAAGAAATCTAGAGGCAGCGTTTTGGACCAGTTGAAGACGAGCAATTTGAGCTTTGGAAATGCCACAGTATAACGAATTACAATAATCGAGACGTGATGTAATAAAAGCATGAACCGCCATCTCCAAAGTCTTGTCAGTGAGAAAGTGTTAAATTTTAGCAAGCGTACAGAGCTGATGAAAACTGGACCCAATCACATGGAAATTTGTATCAAATTGAGTCCTCTACAAGAACACCCAGATTCCGTACCTGCGAGGACCTAAAAGCTGATAAAGATCCTAGGTCAAAATTAAAGGCTTTCATATTATCTGAAGGACCAAAAAAATCATTTCAAGATTAATTGGCCAATTTACACATTCAACCAATTTTAAACCACAAGCAGAAGATACGAAAGAGAACTCAATTCGTTACTCATGCACTGTTCTTACACAAAGCCAAAGAGCACACAAGCATAGAGGTATGTTTCAGACAGCACGGAAATACCGAGTCAATTCCTCTTTCACCTCCCTGCATTTAAGATACACAGGCTACACATAAAATTGTCAAAAACCCTTCACGGTGCTAAAAATATATATATATATTTTCTTGTTTATCTGAATAATCATCCGATCTGTTACTCAAATACCTATGTATACTATATATATGTATATCCCCCTTTCGCCCCCCCAGTCCGCGAGAATATTTTCATTATATTCATTGGAGACCCCTGGTTTAATGCAGTCCTGGTAAGTTAGTTATTTCTCTTTTTTTCTTAATACAGTTCTGCTGATCTTTATGTGAAAGGTCATTTTCATGAATATGCAACTGTTCATCGTGAAGTCAGACCTTTGAGAATCAAGGCAAAGGAAAGCAATCTCGGATCTACTGATACCATTGAATTTCCTGATAAAGCTGTTTTAGATTCCACAAGAATCATCATAACAACAACTGCTGTGGCTCGTTTCTTCCATGACATGAAGCTCCCTGAAAACTACTTCAGCCACATTCTGATAGATGAAGCTTCACAGATGTTGGAGTGTGAGGCTCTTATGGCACTGGGCTTAGCAGGTAAAAATACACATGTTGTTTTAGCAGGAGACCACATGCAGATGGGACCCAAGCTCTTCTCTGTGAGACAAGACAAATGCTCAGAACATACACTGCTCAATCGCCTCTTCTATTACTACCAAGCTGAAAACAGTGTTGTTGCCAAACAAAGCCGGATCATTTTCACTGAAAACTACCGTTCCACAAAGGACATTGTGGATTTTGTATCAACAAATTTTATGTGGGAAAGAGTGATGTGATTAAGGCTAGAGGAGATGTGCCTCCACATCCACAACAACACGCCTTGCAGTTCCATCATGTAAGAGGAGAATGCTGTTTGGACCCAACAAGCATGTCCTGGTTCAATGCGGAACAAATTCTACGTGTTGTTGACATTGTGCAAGGAATAATGGAGGAATGGCCTCAGGAGTGGGGTGATAAAGATCCGGAATCAGTCTGTGTCCTTTCTCAAGGCAGACAGGTATCAAACCTATTGCTATTTACCAATTTAAATTATACTTTTATTTATGGCATCCTGCTATTGTATCAAATTCACATAAGTGTGTTTATGCCAGATGTTTCTTCCTCTTTTGTGTTTCAGGTGTTGGAAATCAGGCAAAGACTGCGTCAGCTTGGACTACAGCGCTTCACTGTGCAGAATGCAGAAAATGTGCAAGGTAAAGATGATTGCATTACTCAAATGTAATGCTATGCCATAATTATGTACAATCACATTAGTATTCAATAGTGATTTACTGAGCATGCTGCACTTTTCCATATTTTGCAGGAAAACAGTTCAGAGTAATCGTGATTTCCACTGTGCACACCAAGGACAGCTTATTGGAAACGGACCGGACCTGTCTTGAGTTTTTCAATGACATGCGAGTGCTGAACACAGTTATGACAAGAGCCCAATCCCAAATATTTGTTGTTGGAGATGCAGCTGCACTTTCTTGTTATCAGTTCGGTATGTGCTCGAGAGTATGGAGATCGTACATAGAGGATTGCATCAACAAGGACAGTGCCCATGACTTTACCTTGGATTCTTTGAAACAAGATCTCCTTGAGATATCTGAGCTCTGCAGAAGTAAGGATGAAGACATCAGTGATAGTGAATCAACTACATCTGAATTACCAGACACCGAAGACCCAATACTTCAAGAGCTTCTCGATGAGAGCAAATACATAAACGTTTCATTGACAGAGGAAGGCTTGTTTCCAGTTTTTCAACATGAGCAATTTTTCAGTAGTGTTAGCAACCAAAGTGCAGAAGTAGATGAAGAGCAACTGGTGACTAACTCTTCAACACATACACGCTGTGAGCTGGACACAGAGAGTTTTTATCGAGCTTATGCTAGACCACTTGACAATCCCTCCATAAGAATCGAGATCAAGGGCAGAAAAAACATAGGACAGGCATTTCCCGGAGACAAGGTGACAGTGGAGATCCTGAGTGAGAGATCAGATCCTCCTACGGGTAAAGTAATCAACATCCTAGAAAGTGCAGATGCTGTCAAAGCATTCGTCTGCACCATTGAAAGACACGACAGTCAAGTGATGATACCTATCAACAAATGCATCTCCAAAATCTACACGCCATTCTGGAAAGACAAACCAGGCCACATTGCTGTAAGAAATCCCGAGAACCTCACATTAGAGAAGTTTATCAAAATCAGTGAAGCAGCACACAGAAAATATCTCTTCGTTGTCAAAGTGCTTAAGTGGGGAAATTTTCACAAATATCCCCTGGGAATTGTTGTGGGAGTGTTTCCGAAAATAACAACTTTAGATGATGGATTAAAGGTTCTTGACATAGAGTTCCAGTTGAAGAGGACACTTTCTTCATCTTTGGAAAGACAGATGCAAGACTTTCAAAGTCTTAATTTATTTGAAGACGGGCGGAAAGATTTTCGCATGCTCCCAACATTCACCATTGATCCTGCTGATTCACAAGACCTTGATGATGCAATCAGTGTACAGGATTTAGGTGAGTGCTATGAAATAGGAGTTCACATTTCTGATGTTGCTGGCTTTGTGGCTAAAGACAGTGAACTGGACAAATATGCAAGACAGCTGTGTACTACATTCTATCCACGTGGAAAGGAGCCAATACACATGTTTCCTAAAGAACTGAGTGCCGATTTCTTCAGTTTGATTCCTAACCATGACAAACGAGCAATCTCCTTGATAATTCAAGTAGATACTAAGACAAACCGCATAAAGAAAAGATTAATTTGCAAATCTGTCATTCACTCCAAGAGGAAATTTTCTTATGATGAAGCAGAGGACATCCTTGAAAACATTCATCAGCATTCTGACCTGCTTGAAATTTGCCTTTTGAAAGCATGGAACTTTGCTGAGGTCCACAGGAGATACAGAAAACAGGAAGACTGGTGCTACAAACCGCCAGATGAAGACGTGACTCTTGGAAGAAGGCGATCTCACCAGATGGTGGAAGAGCTGATGATCATGTTTAACCACTCGGTTGCTGAACGTCTTCTGTTTGATGAAACAACAAGGAGCATAACTCCAATGAGATGCCAGGATAGGCCAAAGAGTGAAAATCTCACTGACCTTTTTGACATAAATGCCTCCTTGATTCCACTTTCTGTTCACTTCTCAAGTCAAGCACGCGAGACTCAATTTGTGTCTCATCAACTGAATAACCAAGGTTTGATGCACCGCAGAGCCATGCCAAACCCTCAGGCTGACATTTCTGATTCTAAAACCTTCCCCATATTAAAATCTGTTTTGAGATGCTTGAAGACAGCAGCAGAGCAGAAAAATATCTACAAAATAATTGACTTTATTGCAACAGATGAGATTCACCCCCAACTTCTCCCTTTTGCCATTGCATTTAGGAGACTGTTTCACAAAGCATGCGTCCTGCGATCAAACTCGACACATGTCTCAAGAATTGGGCACTATGATTTAGATCTTGACAGCTATACATGGGCCTCATCTCCAGTGCGCCGATATATAGATGTCATCGTGCAGCGCCTTCTTCATTCTGTGCTTAACAACACAAACGTTAGGTACACAGCTCATGACATTGATCTGTCTTGTATGGAATTTTCCAGAAAAAACAACCAACAGTCAGCATATGAGAGAAGAGCAAATGCTTTACATTTTGCAATAGAACTGTCAACCCAATGCAAAAGGAAGGTGGCCTACATTGTGGAACTCAATGCATCAGGGACAAACTTCAGAATATCCTTCCCACTTAACAGAACCTCTATTTCAGAAAACTTAGACATTATGTACAGGGATCTTCAGTTGGCAGATCAACCACAGTTTGATGAAACCAACAACTGCATGATCTTGAAATGGGTGCGAAGGATATATTCATTCTCCAATCCTCACATACTTGCTGAAGTGAAACAGCAAACACCAAACTCAGTCATGGCCTATGTCTCTACAGAGACCTGGAAAGGCCTAGCAGCTGCTCTCAGAGAGGAAAATTGGGACAGATTGTTTCCCCTGATTGAGGAGCTTGATGTTAGCTCAAGAATCCATGCAAGACAATTCAATGAAAGACTGAGAAATGCTACAAGTTCAGAAAAATCTGATCCAATGCATGCTGAGCATTATGCCGAACTGTTGATGAGAATAAAGCCAGGTGAGGCAGTCAAGTACAAGCTAGGTACAGCCACGGCACGAGGACTGATGACACCAGCAATTCAGCTGTTTGTTGTGCATCCAAAATTTGAGATTTGTTTGGAGCATGTGAAAGATCCAATCAAGTGTTTTTCAAACTATGCATTCCACTCATCAAGGAATTCATACAACTCATACATGGATTATCAAGCAATATGGAAACCTTTGTGTGAAATGGAGTCAGTCTCCAATGCTGTTGCTGAAAATGAGAGCATTCTTATTGAAGATGCAGTCTTGAAATGGGAAAACTCTCGTGAAGAGAAGCTTCAAGGTTGTTTTCTCCTCCCACTGGACAAAAAATCTCAGTGGTCCATTGAATGTGACCTCAGGAACAGTTTCTTCTGTATTCGAACTAGGATTCACCAAAGTCAGAGTAGTCCCTTTCTGGAAAACTCTCAGTCCACAGCTCTCATGGATATTCCTTCTGTCACTTGGATGGCCCATGGTATAGTTACAGAAGTTAAAGAAATTGACTCAAAGAACCGAAGAACTTACAAATTGATTTTCAGATTAATCACATGCCCATGACAAAGATTCCAGCAGCGATATTTGGTGAGAGGACGAGATTTACTCTGGAGCTGATTCCAAAGCTTCTGCCAGATCTGTAAGACTACAAATTGTAGATACTCTAGCTAACTAAGAATATTCTATTTATGTACACTGTATGTTTTATGTATTATTAGGCTATGATCACATCTTCAAACAATATATGTATGTTTAATTAATTATGCTTTGTTTAATTCATTTGCAGCCGCAAAGAGAATGCAATTAGCAGTCTAACCAAAGCCAACCAACTTGTAAAAATATTGCCATGGGCAGGAAAATCAACTCTGAAGGAGGTATAATGGTTTGACTTTTACTGCCTCTTTATAGTGTCTTGCATATCTATATTTCAAACTCTACTATCAAAATGAGTGATTTACAGCCATCTTTTATCAAATGTTCCTTCAAATGCAGTTTAATTTAGTTTAACACTATATTTCCTTAAAGGATGTAATGTTTCAAGCACATGCAAGCCAGGTTTGAGATTGACAAGTATCTCCTTCTGGGGTTTCCAATCTAAACAACAGTCAGTGTAAAGCTATAAGAGAAGCACTGACCAACCCGTTCACTCTTATCCAAGGACCACCAGGTGAGAGATGTTTTTTTACTTTTTCGGTTTCTTTGGTCTTAGGCTATTGTAATTTCCATTCCTTTCCTGTTATATTATGGTTGTGAATTTTCACAGGGACTGGAAAAACGGTTGTTGGTGTCCATATTGTGTACTGGTTGCTCAAGAATATCCAACAGCTTCCTGCCACTAGTTCACAGAAGAAGACAGCTGTTCTGTACTGTGGCCCCTCAAATAAATCTGTTGATGTTGTTGCAGGTACATTTTCTCTATAGCCAATTATCCATTTAGGCAGTTTGGTCTGTCTAGTGAAGCAGGAGTTACACACTGCACTTTTAAAAAAGATTGCATGACCAAGAATCACTGCAACTTAAACGGTTTATACAAATGGGTTACAGGTCATCTCCTAAAACTTCAAAATCAACTTAGACCTCTCAGAGTCTACAGTGATCAGACGGAGATGTTGGAATTTCCTTACCCAGGCTGCAATCTGAAGCTGTCACGCAATTCAAAAAGAGGCGAAAAACCCAACACAGAGCTTAGGTATTTGCCAAATACTGTCCATCTGTCACTTATTTAGACGTAGATACTAACTGTGTGTGTGTTTACTGTAAGATTTCACTAACAGATGTGTGTTGTTGTTGTATTATTAGTTCCATTGCACTTCACCACCTGATTCGAAAGGATGGAAACCTATATTCCACACAAATATTAGCTTTTGATATGAAAATTGCAAGAGGAGATCAATTCACCGACGAAGAAAAAAAACTGTATGTATGGTTCAGTAATTACAACTCTCTTTTTGATTCCATGTTATTGTTTCTTGTTTGTTAGAAATTGTTTGGACACAATTTCCTAGAAATGAACAGTTTATATAAATAAAAACAACTTTTTTTAAAAGCTACAAAGACGTTATCCAAAAGGCTCGGAAACATGAATTACATGATGTTATCTTGTGCACTTGCACAGCAGCCTCAAACCCTACCTTAGCTGATGTCCTCGACTTCAAACAGATCATCATTGATGAATGTGCCATGGCAACTGAACCGAAGCCTTTATTCCACTAGTGGCTCATAAGCCTGAGCAGGTAGCTCCAATGTAGTGTTTGTTTTAGACAAACCCTGATTTGGATATTAACACTTTTATTTCATTATGTTTGCATTGAACAAAGATGCAACACTTTTGAAATCCACTTCTAGGTAATATTGTACTAATTTGATGTTGTAGATTGTTCTTCTGGGCGATCATATGCAGCTTCAGCCTGTAGTCCACTGTGATGTGGTGGAGCGATTGGGAATGAGCAAATCTCTTTTGAACGTTACATGGAGAAAGCACTCATGCTTGACACGTACAGAATGGTATTACATTATCACACTATAGCTAAATACTGTATTTGTATATTTCTCTCTCACTGTTTTTTAGATGGTACATATTTGCTTCAAGTAATATTAAACAATGATTGTATTAATTAAACAGCAGTAGTTTGACTTAATTCAAATTAAAGTTTCTCCATTGCCTATCTTGTCTCTTACAGCAAGAAGACATTTGTGAATTTCCATCTAAGGAGTTCTATGAAGGAAAGTTAAAAACTAAGACAACAACCAAACCAAGTCTCTTCCTTGCCAAATCAAGGCAAACATGCATCGTCTTTGGTCATGTTGAAGGAAAGGAGAAAGGTCTGGTGGTCTCGACTGAACGGGGGAATGAAAATTCAAAAGCAAATTTGGAAGAGGCAGAAGAAGCGGTAAGATAAGTGTAGATGAAATAATGTGTATTTTGGGCAATAGTGTAGATTTTGTTTTTCACACAGGTTTATTTTACGATGCTTTAGTTTCATATTGCTGCAGGGGCAGTATGTGTGTTTGTTTAGAAAGTAAGAGAAGGGACTATTATCTTAGGACTGTGAACCCAAAATCTCCTACATAGCATATTACACAGTATATTATTCTGATATTTCAGTAAATGAAAGAATGGATCCATACACGTCTATAGAGGTCTGGGCAAAGCCTCAAATATCCACTGACTCAAACAGTAGAAACTCCCCTGATAACTATTCATTCGGCTGTTTACTGCTGATACTACTTTTGCCTCTCATGACAAGTCGAAGTGTCTATCATTTCTTAATAACACCAGCTAGAATAACTAATTGGCGGCGGCGCCATCTTGCGATTCAAAACGGTCCTGATGACTAAGAAGGTATAAATTGACTTACCTAGCAACTCCATCTGATGCAGTCTATGCCCTTGGGTGGTACATTTTGACAGTTAAGATTCCTGAGACATAATGATAACGACTCCTTCTCGGGGGCTCGCTTAGGAGTCCAAATGCTGCCTTTCCTAGCAGTCAAATTTCAAGACTTTTTTTGTTGTTGTTGAGATGTTTATATAATAGGAAGTTGTTTTTAACCCTTTAACTGTCACCACCATTTTTGAACATTGAAGTGTACGTGAAACTATCCAAACTTAAATTGTTATAATTCATGAACAAATGCATTTTGTAATATGATTTTGCAGTGGTAATGCAATGTCAGATTTAAAAATGGGTTTCAAAGGATGAATTTTGAGGTTAAAAGCTTTCAATTGATATATAATTTATGATTTCTAAAACATGACAGGGAAAAAGGCAAGGAAAAAAGATTTGGTGACAAAGGTCAGAACTCCTGTTATGATGTAGTTCCTTATCTGTCGGTCACTCGAGTTATGTCGTGATGACATAGGGATTTACCTGGAAGCCCGAACATCTCTGACTAAGAGAAAACGCCAATGAAATTGGCTAGTGGATTGCATACCTGAGCCACTCCCGTGCATACGGGTATAAAGGCGACAGGTGCATCCACTCATTAGATTTTTGCTTGAGCCGAGTGGATGAGAAGAGTGCTGATCTCCACAAAGCCGTTCATCTTTGTTTTGTTCCGGTTGGCGTACGGTGCGATCAGCGGAGTCCCTCTCATCAGCGATTCCCTGGGCACTTCAACTGAGAGAGCAAATTCTAAAGAGCAAATCACGGACGATCGCGTCTTTTCATCGTTGTCTTCAGTGTCTGGGCGCCGACACGCTGAAGCTGCGTTCGGGATGACTCATGCGTCTGTTGTGGGCGTATGAGCATGATTTCACTGCGATCTCGCCTTTCCTTTATGGAAGGATTGGCACCCTCTGCCGCCACCCGTGCTGATCTCTCTGGCTCGAGCAGAGGATCGCCGGCTGACGCCTGGGAGATCTGAGGGTTACTGTAAGAGCCTCTCCGCGGGCACGCCCCACGGACCTCTTACTCCTCACGCAGCGAACATCCCGTCCGGTTCCCGGGTGATTTCGCTGGTCTGTCCCACACGTCCAGCATTTCATTTATTCGCCATCTGTAGATAGGATGTCGATAGCAGCATCGGGGATGGGTTCACGCCCTCTGAGCATGAAGGTGCGGTGGGGCTGCCCCTCGGTGTTGTCGCCACCGCCGCACGGACCCAGAGAGCTGACCATGCTTGCCCGGCAGCCGTGAACATCGGGCTGGAGGTCAACAGACCGCCCAGTCGAGCCCTCGCGGCTGGACGATTGGTTTTCGGGCGGGCGCGGCTCACAACCGCGCCCTGCCCCGGTGCCTTTCTTCCCGGAGGTGCATGAGGAGCTGGCGAGTTCGTGGATGGCCCTTTCACGGCCAGAAGCCGCCGTCCGCCTCCTCCGTCCTCACTACCCTCGATGGCGGAGTGGCCAGGGGTGCGGGCATTCCCAGGTGGAAGGCGGTCGCGGTGCACTTGTGCCCACAGAGCCGCCACTTGGAGGAACCGTCCGCGTCTCCCGTCAAGGCCTGTAAGCTGACAGCGCTCTTGCGGCCAAAGCAGTGCTGCGGGCCAGGCAGCCTCCGCCCTGCACGCCATGGCTATCCTGCAGGTTCACCGCCAAGGCGCTCAAACAGGTGCACGAGGGTAGTACCGACCGGGTTGAGGCAGGAGCTGCGCCGACGGCGACTGACTTCGCTCTGAGCGACGAAAGTCACGGTGCGGTCCCTCGGGAAGGCGATGTCCACCATGGTGGTCCAGGAGCGCCATCTCTGGCTCAACCTGGCAGAGATGAAGGACGTCGACAAGGCACGCTTTCTCGATGCCCCCATCTCCCAGGGAGGGCTGTTCGGCGACACCGTCGAGGGCTTCGCCCAGCAGTTCTCGGCGGTACAGCAGCAGACCGAGGCGATCCAGCACATCCTGCCCTGGCGTGATGCACCATCCACCGCTGCCCCCGGGGCCAGGCCTCAGTCTGCCCGTTGCCGTGGGCGCCCTCCTGCGTCCTCCAGAGCTGCTCCGGCCCAGGCCGAATCGACACATAGGCCGGTGCGTCGAGCCTCGCGGAGGCGGCGCCCAGCGTCCAGCCAGGCCCCAAGTCGTCCAGGAAGTCGGCCAGGCGGCCTGACGGGCAACCCGGAGATGTTGGGAGTTTGCTCTTTCTCAGGAGACGGCGAGAACAGCGCCGCTCCTTCCCCGGTGGAGGGCCGAGGAGAATCTTCTGTTTCGTTTGTTTCTGTTCCGCCGCTGGTCCAAGGACCAGCGGTACCCTACCTTCTCAAAGAAAGAGCAATTTCCTTTTCCTCCGGTTCTCAGGTCCATGGGATGACAGTGTGCGACGCCCTGCCTCCTCACTCTCGCCCACGACCCATTTTGCCAGTAGCCAAGAGAGTACGGTTCGGGGACGACATTCCTCCCCACGCACCTCTGGCCAGTCCCGTTCGGGACCCAGGGAGTTCGGTGAGGATGCCTCAGAACGCACCGCCTTCTGTGCCATCCACCCCTACTCCCTTTCGCTGCACCACCACAGGTACGTCGATTGTGCCGTTGGAGCCACTTGCACAGCGTCTGGAGGCGTGGCTCATGCTGCACAGCCTGTCTCGCTGGCTCACGCGCTCGGCTCGCGATTCAGTTCGCCAGGCGACCTCCCAAGTTCAGCGTTCTCGAGGGCGGGTGGCAGTCCTCCTCCTGGCAAAGGATGCAATCGAGCCGGTCCCTCCAGCCGAGATGAGGCAGGGTTTTACAGCCCTTACTTCATCGTACCCAAGAAAGGTGGTGGCCTTGGCCAATCCTGGATCTGCAGTCTTGAACCGGGCTTTACACAAGCTCCCGTTCAAGATGCTGGCCTGACAGGCGCATGATCAAATGCATTCAGCCCCAGGATTGGTTTGCAGCGATCGACCTGAAGGCGCTTACTTTCACGTTTCGATCCTTCCGCGACACAGACCGCTTTCTACGGTTTGCGTCAAGGTCGGGCATGGCAGTACAGGGTCCTCCCTCGGGCTCTCCCTGTCTCCCGTGTGTTCACGAAGGTTGTAGAGGGCGCCTTACCCGTTACGGGAAGTGGGCGTCAGGATCCTCAACTACCTCGACGATTGGCTTATTCTAGCCCAATCCAGAGCAGTTGGGCGATCACAGGACTTGGTGCTCCGGCACCTCAGCCAGTTGGGGCTTCGGGTCAACTGGGAAAAGAGCAAGCTCTCCCCTGTGCAGAGAATCTCTTTTCTCGGTGTGGAGTTAGACTCGGTGAGTATGACGGCACGCCTCACGGAGGAACGTGCCCAAGCAGTGCTGAACTGCCTGAGTTCCTTCAGAGGCAGGAATGTGGTACCACTGAAACAGTTTCAGAGGCTCCTGGGGCATATGGCATCCGCAGCTGCAGTCACGCCGCTCGGATTGCTTCATATGAGACCACTTCAGCACTGGCTACACTCCCGGGTCCCGAGGTGGGCATGGTGCCGCGGTACACTGCGAGTAGGTATCTCCCAGCAGTGTCGCCGCTCCCTCAGCCCCTGGACAGACCTTGCCTTTTAATGGCGACTCCATCCCGAGACGATCCGGCTGATCTGGAGTCGATTCGGGGAAGCTCAGGTAGACCTGTTTGCCTCCCGAGTCCTCCCACTGCCAGCTGTACTTCTCCCTGACCGAGGGCCCCTCGGCACAGGCACTGGCACACAGCTGGCCTCGGGCCTTACATGCAAGTATCGTTTCCCCAGTGAGCCTACTTGCACAGACACTGTGCAAGCTCAGGAGGACAAGGAGCAGGTCCTGCTGGTTGCGCCCCATTGGCCCAACCGGACCTGGTTTCCCGAACTCATTTCCCTTGCGACAGTACCTCCCTGGGCGCATTCCTCTGAGGAAGGACCTCCTTTCTCAGGGCTCGGCACCATATGGCACCAGCGTCCAGATCTATGGAACCTCCATGTGTGGCTCCTGGACGGGGCGGCAGACTTGAGTGGTCTACCACCGGCGGTGGTAGAAACCATCATTCAGGCTAGAGCTCCTTCAACAAGGCAAACCTACGCACTGAAATGGAGTCTGTTCGCAACCTGGTGTTCTTCTCGCCCCCGAAGACCCCCGAAGATGCACGATTGGAGTAGTGCTTTCTTTCCTCCAAGAAAGGTTGGAGCGTAGGCTGTCACCCTCCACCTTGAAAGTGTATGTAGCCGCTATTGCGGCTCACCACGATGCAGTGGACGGCCGGTCCCTGGGAAAGCATGATCTCATCGTGCCCTTGTGCCCTCTTGGGACCTCTCTATCGTCCTGGCTGGACTTCAGAGGGGCCCCTTTGAACCGCTGGACTCAGTCGAGCTGAAGTTCCTGTCTCTTAAGACAGCGCTCCTGACCACGCTCACTTCCATCAAACGGGTCGGGGACCTCCAGGCGTTTTGTGCGAAGAGTGCCTTGTGTTCGGGCCGGTCTACTCTCACGTTGTCTTGAGACCCCGGCCTGGATCGTGCCCAAGGTTCCCACCACGCCCTTCCGCGATCAGGTGGTGAACCTGCAAGCACTGCCCTCGGAGGAGGCAGATCCAGCCTTAGCGTTGCTGTGTCCCGTAAGAGCATTGCGCATATCGTGACCCGCACCGGGCGTCAGAAGCTCCGAGCAGCTCTTTGTCTGCCACGGAGGGCAGCAGAAAGGGAAGGCTGTCTCCAAACAGAGGTTGGCCCACTGGATAGTGGAGGCCGCCTTGGCGTACCAGTCGCAAGGCGAGCCATGCCCCTGGGGTGAGGGCTCACTCCACCAGGAGTGTTGCCTCCTCCCATGCGTTAGCGCCGCGGTGCCTCTTTGGCAGACATCTGCAGAGCTGTGGGCTGGGCGACACCGAACACCTTCGCAAGATTCTACAATCTTCGCGTTGAGCCAGTTTCTTCCGTGTATTGGGTAAGTAATGGGCGAGAAGAACTGGCCGGTGTCACGCTTGCTGCGCCATTCCCCTCACCCGGGGATACAAGCGCCTTTTTCCCCAGTTCAGTTCCCGGACGGTGAACCCTGGTGGAATCCTCCAGCACCCCGGCAGTCAGACTGGGCGGAGCAGTCTGGCGCCAGGCCCAGTACTGGTGTTAGCTCGCCCGGGTCTCCGGTCAGCCCCTGTACTGGGCTGGGTGTCCGATGGCCTGATTCCCTTGGGTAATCCCATATGTGTATTCTTCCACGGTAAGATTTCCCTCATGGTAAACCCGTGTCTTCCCTGTGACAGAGCTTCTGTCAGGTTCTGCTGGCAGCCCTCCTCCCTACTCCTAGGTAGGATCTGCCCCAGAGTCCAGTCGTATGTAGTACTGCCCCAAGCCTGGGCCAGTCCATATCAGTGTCTCCACATGTTACCTCCCTTCGGGCAGGATGTGGCCTCCGTAGCGCCCTTCTATGGAAGGCTCGCTTCCCTGCCGCTACAACAAGCTGTAACAACAAATAGGAAAGACCTGAAGCTGTCTTTCACTGAAGGTCGAAATCCTTCCGATTCCGTGGGGAAAGGAACAGCGGCTTGGCTATCTCCAGCAGCGATGTACTCAGTGGTCCCGTGGGCACCAAGGTTAGCAATTTGCACTGGAGCGGTAGGAAGGTTGCAACCTCTTGCATGGCATTTGTCTGTCACGCACTCCTTGTCAACATCTGCATGCCACAAGGTTGTGATGGGGTTCAGCTTGTGGCGCTTTCCATAGGACCCTATGTCGTCACGACATAACTCGTAGTGACCGACAGATAGGGAACGTCTAGGTTACGTGCGTAACCCCGTTCCCTGATGGAGGAACGGAGACGTTATGTCCCCATGCCACAATCTGGAACCATCACTGGTTGCCAGGGACCCGCCTCGGCTCCTCAACGTAAAACCTAATGAGTGGATGCACCTGTCGCTTTTTATACCCGTATGCACGGGAGTGGCTCAGGTATGCAAAATCCACTAGCCAATTTCATTGGCATTTTCTCTTAGTCAGAGATGTTCGGGCTTCCAGGTAAATCCCTATGTCGTCACGACATAACGTCTCCGTTCCTCCATCAGGGAACGGGGTTACGATGTAACCTAGACGATTTTTCAGGTGCACTCTTGTCATAAATTAATCTATTACTGTTACTACATCATTTGTAACCGAAAACAGTGGTAGAATATCTATTTAGAGTCTTAGACCTATCCAACGATATATCGTTTGTTATGATTAGATTAGGTAATTAGACTTGAGGGGACAGGTGATAGTTAAATGGTTAATTCAAAAAGTTATATTAATTCCAAAGTACGCCTCTGATGTCTCTGTAAAATTGTTTATAAAACCGAATTATCCAGTTATCTGTGGCCAACCTCGATTAACGCTGTGAAAAGCATCACGTGACCATGCCGTCTTCACTACTAATAATACAATTTACTAAATTAAATTGAGATCAATTAAAATACACAAGGTAAAGAGCGTAATAGAAATTAAAAAAATATATTTAACTGTCTTAGTTCCACCCATTTATCATGTTTCATGAATTAAAATATATTTATCTATTTATTATTTTTAATAATAAAATAAGATTTTAAAATGTTTAATTCAGATAATCGTTTTTCTTACAGGTGCGGATCGCCATTCTTTTGACTGAGGCTGGGATAAAGACCAATGACATTGCCATTCTCACACCATATAATGCTCAAGTGGCAAGTATTAATGACTCCCTGCTTGATGAGAATATACGAGGCATCACAGTCAACACCATCATGAGGAGTCAAGGTAATAACATTTTCACAAATGCCATTTCACATCAGTGAGACTACTAATGGCTACTTGTTCAAATCTACTAAAACATGTAAACACGGAACCTGGACCCATGACAGGACATTAAAACTAACCATTATTTAGTTCTCTTTTAAAAACTAGAAAAAAATAAAACAATGTATTTAAATAAGTTAACAAAATATATAGTTTTTAAGGCACAGCTAAGGCAGAGATTCAAGGCATTTATACTTTCTAAGTTGTGTTTGTAATTGAATGTTTTGACACGACATATAAATCTAGTTTTAAAAAGGTATGTATAGTTTCTGAATTAAATAGTGTAAAATGTCATTTCTGATCTGTTCTGATTTGTTTGTTTGACCACAGGAAGTGAATGGAAATATGTCATCATGTCAACGGTGCGCTCTTGTCCTGAATCTGAAATAGAAAAACAACCAACCAAATCCTGGATTATGAAACGACTTGGATTCATCACGGACCCACACCAGGTTAACGTGGGCATTACCAGGGCTCAAGAAGGCCTGTGCATCATTGGTTAGTTACACCGTCTGCTCTGAATCTGATGAACAAACAGTCTAGGCTTGTGGGAGTCAATAATGTGTGAATGATTTGATCCGTAACACCTGCTAGTTGTTTTAATAATGCACACATCACATTTTTGTCTCTTAAGCATTATGATTATTATTCAGTCCTATAAGGATCTAATAATTTCGAGACAATATGGATATAATTTTATTTTAGGGTGAATCCCATTTCCCTGTCTTCCCCCTTCCCCTTCGTCTTACCCCTAGCCCTTGTCCCTCGAAACCGAGTGGTAAGCGCTAGGGGTGAAAACATACCCCTATGAAACAAGACACCACTTGGTTACTGTTACGTCATCATACATCGTCGCTAGCTGCTGCTACGTCACCCGAGGAGACAAGTGTTGATCACAAACTCTCCGTCTAAAAGTGTGTGTTTGATCACAAACTCTCCGTCTGCAAGTGTGTTGTGTGGGTTTTAGTGATGTTTTCTCTAGTCAGAGTAACGCGGGACTGTTGTGCAAATCAGCAATGTAACGTTAGCGTGGAAAAATAACGATTTTTAAAAACGTTTCAATTAAGAGCATGGTTGCAAATATATATATGTAAGTTACAGGACTGTGTAGAGCACAAAACAAGACTGTCGTAATTTTAAATAAATTATTTTAGCCGAAAATAATCTCTGGATGATCTGGCCGCAGTGTGTTCTGGGCACGCCTTGGTTTCAAGTAAGCTCACGAAAATGCTTGGTTTTAAGGGGTATACCCCTTCCCCTTACCCCTCGGTCAAAACCAGAATTAGCCCTTACTCTCATGCGCTAAACTAAGGGGAAGGGGTAAGACAGAGAATTGGGATTCACCCTTAATCTTTTTTTGTGTGCAGTTTATGTTAGTGTCAAGGCTATGTCAAATGCCATTATGATAACACTAAACCTCCTTTTAACATATCTACATTATGTTTTATGTTGGGTAACAGTGCCATAATTGTGCTATTTTGTCAGGTAATGAGCACTTGCTGCGGTGCAGTGTGTTGTGGAGAAGACTTCTGGATCATTATAAAGAGAAAGGATGTGTAGTGAATCCTGCCCGGCACATCCAGGTTCAAAAACCCTCCAGAAGTCTGGTGAGAACGGCTAGAAGATGATGAGCTTCATGCACTTTTATTTCTGTAGCTGCATTCATGCTATAGCTGTGTTAAATGTGCACTTATATACTCTACATTTACTCATTTATACATTACTTTGTGATTTTGTTTTTAAATGGACTCCAGGGAACATTGCATTGTCATATCTGTTGGATATTGGTTCTATACATTAATATAATCTTAAAATAACTATTCTTGAATGGCACTTTAGTATATATTCACTTTTAATTAAATAAACGTTGTTGATTTTTAAGTCCGTTTTATTCAGGGAAATTATATTGTATTTATCTATTTTAGTTTCAGCCTTTTTGTTAAGTTTCAAGTTTGCATTACTCAACCATCAATTAATAAAGAAAGAAAACATTTAGCATTCAATTTGTTACAACAAATCTTAATTTTGTGTATATAAATTAAAAGACAAAGATACAGTGACATTTCTGTCCATCCAATTATGAAATAAAGAAACAAAGGACTTTGTATTCACCTCAAGTCTTCAAATCAGTTTTACCACAACAGCACCACTGGACTATTGCAATGTTAATGTTTGACCACTTAGAGGTGCTGTGAGAGCATATAATACTAATCCTGAGGAAATTTGCAATTAGTAACTGTGTATATGACTTATTTTTAGATGTTGTTGAATTATTTGTATTCGATTGTATTCATACTTTTTGCTGTTGTGTCTAGAAGTGTATAATTGTAATGCAAGAACCTGAATGTTCTGTATATATTTGATTGCATGTATAAAGATGTATCTATTAAATATGTATATATTTAATAATTTATGCTAACTGTTTAGCTCTTTAAATAATTTGCACAACAGTCGATACAGAATGTTTTTGGACACCAAAGTCACAAATAAAATGTGATTAGATCTGTATCTGCGCGTCTTAAATGCTTTTCTCTTCACTAATGTTGCTCTTCTTCATGTCTCAATGTGTTTGAATCAGGTCATTTTGGAGTAATTTAAAAATCACAGGCATAAAGAATCATATAAACTAACATCATCCACAAACTAACACAATACTGAGACTTCATCTTCCACAGTACATCTAGCATTTCAAACCCAACACACTTCCATCAAATGTTTTGCATGTGTTTGTGCTTATTTTTTTATCTAATGTATTGACATTAAAACTCTGTTAAGTTAAAAAGTGTGAGAAGCAGTTTGGTGGAGAAACAGGAACGTTAGATGGAGGTACTCACCAAGGCCCAGGAGGTCAACAACAACTACAGCAAGATGGCCGAAGAGAAACTCCACCACAAAACAGAGCTGATCCAAGAAAATCGCACGGCCCATCTTAATGCTCTCAAACAGCTTCTGAGAGAGAAGGGGCAATTCAATTCAAGTATATTTGTTTAGCGCTTTTCATGATACAATCATTGCAAAGCAGCTTTACAGGAAATTAAGTTTCTACAATAGATTTATATATTGCAGAAACTTAATACATTTAACTTATGGCAAAATTTGGTTAATTCAGTATATTGTTTGAGGGGTTGGCATCATCTCTTCTCAAGTGTTTGGTCATCTCAGATCATTTAAGGGTTGGATCCAGACTGAAGCTTGTGTAATTCCACGAAACAGAGAAACAAATAGATACATAATTAGCGTAGCTGTTGTTCAATCAAAGCAAAAAGTATTTGTTCAACCCAAGCTAAAGCATAATAATGTGCGTTTGACCAGATATACCTGCAGTACTAGATTATGGGATGCATTATGTGAATGCTTGGCTAAAGAGATGTGTCTTTAATCTAGATTTAAACAGAGAGAGTGTGTCTGAACCCCGAACGTTATCAGGAAGGCTATTCCAGAGTTTGGGAGCCAAATATGAAAAAGTTCTACCTCCTTTAGTGGACTTTGCTATCCGAGGTGCTACCAAGAGTCCAGAGTTGTGTTCCTTAGGGAGTGGGTTGGATTGTAGCGTGATAGTAGATTAGTTAGGTACGCAGGAGCTAAATCATTTAGGGCCTTATAGGCAAGTAATAATATTTTGTAACTGATACGAAACTTAATAGGTAGCCAGTGCAGAGACTGTAAAATTGGAGTAATATGGTCATATTTTCTTGACCTGGTAAGGACTCTAGCCGCAGCATTTTGTACTATCTGTAGCTTGTTTATTGAGGATGCAGGACAACCACCTAGCAGTGCATTACAATAGTCCAGTCTAGAGGTCATGAATGCATGAACTAGCTTTTCTGCATCAGAAACACTTAACATGTTCCGTAGCTTGGCAATGTTTCTAAGATGGAAGAATGCTGTTTTTGTAACATTGGAAATATGATTTTCAAAAGATAGGTTGCTGTCTAATACAACACCCAGATTTTTGACTTTAGAAGAAGGAACAGTACATTCGTCTAGTTCAAATTGTGATCCAAGAGATTCTGTGTACTGTTTTTGGTCCAATAAGTAATATCTCTGTCTTATCGGAGTTTACAAGGAGAAAATTATTGGTCATCCAATCTTTTACATTTTTAACACACTCCGATAGCTTAGATAATCTATCATCTGGTCTTGTTGAGATATATAGTTGAGTATCATCGGCATAACAATGGAAATTAATCCCATATTTTCTAATAATATTACCAAGGGACAACATATATAATGAAACTAGCAGAGGACCTAGGACAGATCCTTGTGGTACTCCATACTTTACTGGTGATAATTGAGATGCCTCCCCGTTTAAATAAACAAAGTGGTAGCGATCGGACAGATCGGATCTAAACCATCTTAAAGCCTGCCCTTGAACACCTGTATAGTTTTGTAATCGATCTATCAGTATGTCATGATCTATAGTGTCGAACGCAGCACTAAGATCAAGTAAAACTAGCAACGAGATGCAGCCTTTGTCTGACGCAAGAAGCAAGTCATTTGTAATTTTAACAAGTGCAGTTTCTGTGCTATGGCGGGGCCTGAAACCTGACTGAAATTCTTCATAGATATCATTTTTTGCAAGAAGGAGCACAATTGAGCAGACAACTTTTTCAAAAATTTTAGACATAAACAGAAGATTTGAGATGGGCCTGTAATTTGCCAGTTCACAAGGATCTAATAAGAGGCTTAATCTAATAATCTAATAATAAATTTAATAAGAGGCTTAATAACTGCCAGCTTAAATGGTTTTGGGACGTGACCTAAAGATAACGAGGAGTTAATAATTTTGAGAAGCGGTTCTTCTGCTACAGGTAACAACTCTTTCAATAGTTTAGTTGGTACAGGATCTAATAAACATGTTGTTGGTTTAGATGCAGTGATAAGTTTATTTAGCTCATCCTGTCCTATAGTTGTAAAGCACTGCAGTTTTTCTTTGGGTGTGATGAATGAAGCTGAAGTACTAGACGCTGTAGAATCTACGTTTGTTATTGTATTTCTGATATTATCTATTTTATCAGTAAAGAAATTCATAAAGTCATTACTATTAAACTGTGAGGGAATATTTAGATCGGGTGGCATCTATTCATTTGTTAATCTAGCCACTGTGCTAAATAAAAACCTTGGATTGTTTTGGTTATTATCTATACATTTGCGGATATACTCGGTCCTGGCAGCTTTTAGAGCCTGTCTATAGCTGGACATAATGTTTTTCCACGCAATTCTAAAGACATCCAAGTTTTTCTCCATTTGCGCTCAAGATTACGAGTTTCTTTCTTGAGAGAATGGGTATAAATGTTATATCGTGGCGCAGCACGTTTTTCTCTAACCTTTTTTTTATTTGATGGGGGCAACACTTTCTAACATAGTAGAGAAGATAGTTCACATGTTGCTAGTAATTTTGTCTAGTTTTTTGTATTTATGGGTACACAGAGCAGTTGAGATAAATCAGGCAGGTTGTTTGTGAATCTGTCTTTAGTGGCTGGAACAATAGTTCTGCCTGGACGATAAAGCGGAGCCATATAGTTAATATCAGTAATATGCAGCATGCACGATACAAGGAAATGGTCAGTTTTTATCCAAAGCGACTTACAATTGGGGAATACATGAAGCGATTCATCTTAAAGAGGCTGTTTGCCTCAGAGGAAGGAAGGAAGGAAGGAAGTGCTCGTAATACCAAGAATATGGCCCTGGCGGTCTATACACAGTAGCCAGAGCAAGAGATAGGACATATTTCTTTTGCATATCTGACAGTGTAACATTAAGCATAAGTATTTCGAATGAGTTAAACCTGTATCCTGTTTTCTGAGTAACATTGAGAATATCACTATATATTGTTGCGACCCCGCCGCCACGACCAGTCTGACAAGGTTCATGCTTATAACAGTAGCTTGGTGGAGTAGATTAATTTAGACCAATATAATAATTTGTTTTAAGCCAAGTTTCAGTCAGACAGAGTATATAAAAACTATTATCTGTGATCATTTCATTTAACTGCTTTCGGTGTGAGTGACCTAATGTTTAGTAGCCCAAGTTTTAAAAATTGTTTTTGTTCATTTATTTTGCATTTTTATGGTTTAATCACTATCAGATTTTTTCTAGATCCTGCATTAAATTTATATTTTGCCCTCAATAATCGGGGAACAAATCAAATCAAATCAAATCACTTTTATTGTCACATCACCACAGCACAAGTGCCTTGGTGAGTGAAATTCTTATGAGCGTGCTCCAGACAGTGCAGAAAACAACAGACAATTTACATATGGACAGACAGTGCAAAAACAACAAACAATTTACATATGGACAGACAGTGCAAAAAAACAAACAATTTACCTATGGACAGACAGTGCAAAAACAACAAACAATTTACCTATGGACAGACAGTGCAAAAACAACAAACAATTTACCTATGGACAGACAGTGCAAAAAAAACAACAACAATTTACATATGGACAGACAGTGCAAAAAAACAACAACAATTTACATATGGACAGACAGTGCAAAACAACAGCAATTTACATATGGACAGTACATATTTACAGACTGTACAGAAGACAATGTGCAAAATACACATACATATACTCAGTACGCTTAGTGTACTATAGAGACATACTCAATTATCAACGACACATTATACAATCAGATAACATTATGTACAGTATCTATACATAATGTGGTCTATACATAGTAATAATGTGAGGTGCAACAGATTATAAATTAACAGCAGATTGGTTGAGCAGCAGATAGATGTGCAAAGGTGCAACAGATTATTCATATGCAGTGTCGTGGATGTGCATCGTATGGTGTCCAGTGATAGCAGATAGGTTGTGTTAGTGCAGTGTGTGCGTGTAGTCCAGTTGAACGGTGTTAAAGTGCAGTGCATGGCATGTTGTGTGAGTGGGAGTGTGATGTAGGTGAGTTATTTGTGACTGTTCATTAGCCTGATAGCCTGAGGGAAAAAGCTGTCCTCAGTCGGCTAGTGCGGGATCGGATGCTGCTGCGAAACGTCGCCTGAGGGCAGCAGAGAGAGCAGTCTGTGGGACGGGTGGCTGGAGTCTTTGATAATCCTCCGGCTTTCCTTGTACACCGCCTGGTGTAGATATCCTGAGGGAGGGAAGCTCACCTCCAACAATGTGGCGAGCAGTTCGCACGACCTTTGCAGAGCCCTGCGGTTGCCAGCGGTGCTGTTTCCAAACCAGGCGGTGATACAGCCGGTCAGGATGCTCTCCACAGTGCAGGTGTAGAAGGATCTGAGGATTCTGGGGCTCGTTCCAAACTTCCTCAGCCGTCTCAGGAAGAAGAGACGCTGATGTGCCTTCTTCAGCACTGCATCTGTGTGAGCAGACCATGTGAGATCCTCAGTGATGTGAACGCCGAGGAACTTAAAGCTGGTCACCCGCTCCACAGGTGTCTTGTCGATGGTGATGGGTGTGTGTTCTCTGCTCTGTCTCCTGTAATCCACCACCAGCTCCTTGGTCTTGTCGATGTTGAGTGAGAGGTGGTTCTCCTGACACCATTTAGTCAGGGTACTCACCTCCTCTCTGTGGGCCGTCTCATCGCTGTCAGTGATCAGGCCTATCACCGTTGTGTCATCAGCAAATTTGACGATGACGTTGGAGCTGTGTGTTGCTGTACAGTCGTGTGTGTACAGGGAGTACAGGAGTGGGCTCAGGACGCAGCCCTGCGGTGCACCAGTGTTGAGGATCAGAGATGATGTGTTGTTGCCCATTCTGACCACCTGACTTCTGCCTGTCAGGAAGTCCAGGATCCAGCTGCACAGAGATCTGTTCAGTCCCAGAGTCTGGAGGCAGGCACTATAGTGTTAAATGCTGAACTATAATCCACGAACAGCATCCTCACATAGGTGTTCTTATTTTCCAGGTGGGAGAGAGCAGTGTGCAGGGTGAAGGCAATAGCATCGCCTGTGGAACGGTTACTGCGGTATGCAAATTGTAGTGGGTCCAGTGAAGCAGGCAGCACAGAGCAGATGTAGTCTCTGACAAGCTTCTCAAAACACTTGCTGAAGATGGGGGTCAGAGCAACGGGCCTCCAGTCATTCAAGCATGTGATTTTATTTTTCTTTGGTATGGGCACAATGATGGATTTTGAAGCATGAGGAACCACAGACAGAGAGGGACAGATTGAAAATATCTGTAAAACCCGGCTAGCTGGAAGCGCATGCTTTGAGCACACGGCCTGGTATGCCATCTGGGCCACGGCTTACGGATGTTCACCCGTTTAAAGGATCGAGTTACATCCGCGACAGAAAGGGTGAGTGGACTGACCTTTTCTGCGGCAGCGCAGCGCCTCTGTGTGGGTGGTGTTATCAGCCTCGAACCGAGCATAAAAGGTGTTGAGCTCATCCGGTAGAGAGGCGGCGATGTTCACAGTAGCTGGTTTACTCCCTTTAAAGCCTGTGATGTTGTTAATGCCCTGCCACATGCTTCTTGGGTTATTGTTGTTGAAGTGTTCTTCAACTTTGTTTTATAAGTTCGTTTGGCTGCTTTGATGGATCTCCTGAGATCGTAACTGGCTTGTTTTCGATCGTCAGTGTTTCCGGATTTATAGGCAGATGTCCGCTGACAAGGCTGATCGAACATCGCTGTTAATCCACGGTTTTGGTTGGGGTAGATGCGGATTGTTTTGGTCGGAACTACATCGTCTATACACTTCCTGATGAAACACGTGACCGTATCTGAATACGCCTCTATGTCGTCTTCAGACGCTGCCCGGAACATGTCCCAGTCCACGTGATCAAAACAGTCCTGTAGTATAGCATCCGATTGGTCTGACCAACAATGAACTGTCCTGAGAGCGGGTGCTTCACGTTTCAGTTTCTGCCTATAAGCAGGCAGGAGCAGAACGGAAGAGTGATCCGATTTGCCGAAAGGTTGGCGGGGGAGGGACTTGTATGCGTCCGGAAGGGGTGTAACAATGGTCGAGTGTGCGATCTCCACGCGTGTTGATGGTGACGTGTTGAAAGTATTTTGGAGCTATTTTTTGAAGTTGGCTTTATTAAAGTCCCTGTGATAACAAAAGCTGCATCTGCGTGGTTTCTTGCTCACTTATATTCCTGTACAGTTCCCTGAGTGCCTGGTCTGTGTTGGCTTGGGGGATATAAACAGCCGTGATTATGATCGCTGTAAATTCCTCGGTAGCCAGAACGGGTCCACAGAAGTGTATGAAATTCCAGATCAGGGGAGCAGAAGGATTTAATAGAGTGTATGTTCCTTTCATTACACCATGAGTTGTTGATGTAGAAGCAAACACCCCGCCTCTGCTTTTCCCTGTGAGCTCTTCCGCTTCTGTCCGAGCGGTGCACGGAGAAGCTGAGAACAGACACAGTCTGTATAGATTCTATCGTTTAAGTGGGTAGAACAAAAGTCATCATAGCAGTTATTTGAGAATTGGCTTACTAGTCAGATGGAGCGTAGCGTCCTGGAGATGTTGTCCAACAGGAGTTCCGCACCGACTCTGCTGGGGTGCAGGCCATCAGCACGGAATAGCCTAGGACACCCTCAGAAAAGATTCCAATATTTCAGATATTTACACCATGACAACAACCATTCGTTTAAAGCAAACAGTCTACTGAACCTTTCGTGTCCTCGCCGAGTGGGAAGAGGTCCTGACACAATGATCGCCGCCGCTGGCGAATACCCCTGAAATCCCTGTTCAGTGTCTCCGTCTGTCGCTCACCCCGCATGCAGCACGACTAATTAATCCGACGCCCGCCGCCAACATCGAGAACACGAGCACCAGGAAACTGTGAGTGTGCACTTTACCTTCAGCTAACGTCAGACGATCACTTGTCTTAATGGGTCTTAATGGACTTGTGTCTTAATGGACTTGTGTGATGTTTCTAAATCAACATTAAGAAGTCCTATCCTAAACCCAACCTTTACCAAAAATATGGCTAAAATCTGAGGGTAGTTGATAAGAATGTTGGTTCTAGCTCCAGTCCTGAGCCAAACCGTAAACAAACCCTTTTACCTATTTCTAAAGTCTGACTGGCTGATGTTGATCCAGGAACGTTGCCTACTTGGCAGAATTGCAGTCACCTGTTTTGCGCACAAGGAATTTGCCATGCTGAAAATTAGATTAAAAATGTTGAACAACTCTTGAGAATGTCATTGTATGGAGTAAGATTTGTAATTATTAGTCAAATTAATTTATTAGTAAGAGGTGTCCACATAATTTTGGCCAAGAAATGTATCTGCCTGCAGAAAAAAAAAACTTAGACCAGCTTGAATTCCAAGATGCACTTGTTTTAGATTGACATTGCTGGTAAGTTAACCTTGAACCTTAAGTTACTGGCATTATTAAGATGATTGTTGTTGAATCTAGACCAGTGAGTGAGTTAAAACACGCACAAAACTGTCAAAACATACCGTATGTGTAAGCAGCAATGGCAAGATCTGTTCATTTAGTCTGGTTTTGGTAGTTTAGCAGGTCTGAATCTCACAAAGCTAAGAAAAACATGACTCTGTATCCACATTTACACTGCACTTAATAGGATATGATTCATTCACGTTGGTAGTTTAGATTAATTCCAAGGGTCACTGACTCAGATTTGTTGGTTAGTGACCTGAAAGAGAAATGTCTAAGCTATATGCTGCAAACTAATTACTGAAAACCATTTAAAATAAGATTAAAGTATAAGAAGTTTATAATGTGTCTCTGTCATTTTTATGCAACTGAGGGTAACTAAGAAGCATCAAACAGATTATTTATGTTGGCAACACATCAGGACTTCTTTAGATTAACATTATTTGTTGTTCTTTATCACCCTCAAAAGCAATTTAGTATCTCCTGAGTATCTGTGAAGGAGTGTGTAAATGTGTGAGCGTGTGTCACTTGAATTATAATTTTTTTAATGACTAAGTATCTAATTAGGTATTGAATATGGAAATTATTTGCAAAGTAGTTTCTGAATATAGGCCTAGTTTCTAAACCATTAGGAATAGTATTGCTGTTGATAATATTATATGCTCTCAATTACTAATAAAACCATAAAAGCTCAGTAAAATTGGTATGTTTGCATACGTATTGTTGTGTGTCTAAGGCGACATCTGGCCAAAGTGTGAAAGAAATGACAGATAAATGAAACTTAAGCTGTTGTGTTTGTTCAGATACTGCTGCTTTTGTTTTCCAAGCTAAGGACACATTGCACCAAAAATATTTGTTTTGCGTGTGTGTGTGTGTGTGTGCGTGTGTGTGTGTGTGTGTGTGCATGTTTGTGTGTGTGGTGTGTGTCTCCCGGGTTCTTGTAGGTAGGCGGATCTGAAAACACATCTAAAATAAACACAATTATGACATTCCTGGGTCCTAAAGTCAGAGACAGAAGAATAAGGGACAATGGGACATGCAACCATGATGTAAAACTGTTTTGTCTGTGTCAAACTTTAACTTTACATATTATGGCACTGAAAGGGAGCGGTCAGGTGGTATAGATGAATAAATATTAACACTTCAAATACACAATGTCAGTTCTCAAGGTAACATTAAAGCACTTTCATACACCTGATTTGTTTAATTGTTTGTGTACCATTCCAGTTTGTGGTAAACTCAGGCATTATGTGCAATAACCTCAAGCCTTATTTGTTTTTAAGCAATGCTCAGCATATTTGTATTTTCTAGTGTTTTAAATTTTACTTTTTTACCAAATTTACCAGCCAATATCCACAGGTTTCCTACGCCCCATGAGGCCTTGTGTCAAAAGTGGGAGTGTTTTCTGGATCTAAGTAAACAAGCGGGACTGTCGGAGTCAGCGCCGTGGGTAATTTCATGTAGTTACCAGCTAACATAAACATTAAAGACTTTTAGCTCAAATCATTTTAGCTCAAAACTCACTTTCAGACTGCAGCGAGTGTTTGAAATAACTTCTGTTTGAGATCTGATGTAGATGAATCAACAAAACAGAAATATGCGACGCAAAAGACTATGCAAGCATTACCATGATAAACATAAATACGACCGCCTGAACAAATCAGACAAGTGATGTATTTATTTATTTACATATATTATCTGTCAATAAGTCTCCTCTCTTTAAACCTGATGTTCATATATAGCTTCGCGTATGTCATAAATCATTAACCTAGTTTTTGTTTGGGAGCTCCCTCTGTTTTTCTGACTGAAAATATAACAATGTGTATTTAGGACTAGAGAGAGTGCTAAAGCTACTCATGGTCATATTTTTGATGGAAAATTATATATAATCATTATAAATTATCATTCTTTCTAAATGTGATGTAGACCTAAACTGTCTATGACTACAAATAAATAGAAATAGACGACTGACTGAATAATAGGCTATGTGTTTCTTTTGTGAAATTCTTTTGCTTTTATCGCATTCGTTTTGTGATCTCGCTAGTTCCAGTCATTTATTTCTGATAGCTTCTCATTGTTGGTGAAATGATGGGGTTGCATATCGTTGTTCCAGTGAGGTGGGTTTTAGTGAAGCGCTGCGGAGCTTCTGGCCTGATGATGGAAACACATTGTGATTTTGGGCTCGGTGCTACAGGTCTGAGCTTATTAGCCCTGCCCGGACTACTGAAAGCACTGGCCCAACAGAGGAAAAGACCCGAAACACACTTAGCCTCTTTACAAATTAGCACACAAAATACCATTGTTATACTACTCCCGCCGCTTCACCGGAAGTTTTTACAGTAGCACCCCAGGGGGTGGATAGAGTACTTGTGGATAGAAACTTGTGGATAGAGTTTCTTAAAAGTGAGCTTTTAACATTATAGTACTGTGCATGGGAAGTAAAAAAAAAAATGCTTGTAAGGATTAATAATAAGTATAATAGTAAAATGTGGTAATGTCCTAGTCTCTGAGTATCCTTTTAAAAAGTCTAATAGGAAACAACTTACATTAAGAGTTGTTTGTCAATTTGTAAGTAAAAGGATAGGCCTAAACTCTGTCTGTTTGCTTTCTGTGGTTTTCATCAGTATTGAAACTGAAAGCTGAACTGCCTTCGCACTGTTGAGTACAAGCACACTGTCCCGGATATGGACAATTATTATTTAGTTCTAGGAAGGGAGGAAGGGAGTGGCTTATCATATTGCTTAAACGCCTCTAGACACACATAACAGTGAGAACGACTGAAACATCCAGTGTTAAAGGAAGACGATTAAATACAAGAAAACCACTGGGACGGGAATGAAAATATGAAGGTAAGATCATGCTATGCATTACTAATTCAGGTTGCCTGATTCATTTGTGTACAGTATATTATTTAGTGGAAAATTATTCATGAAGCTTTGCAAAAAGAGATCATTAAATTCAAAAGCTTGTAGCTTCAGTCACCATTTACTTGAATTGCTTCCTTTTATTTCATACAGTAAACGATGAATAGGGACTAAGTCTCTATTTCTGATAACGTCCCCTTTTGTGTTACACAGATGAAAGAAAGTTATAAGCAGCATGACAGAGTGAATAAATCATTACATAATCTCATTTGGGTGAACTGTTCTTTAAGAGAAGGTGACATGAAGTTATTGTTACAGACGGTTTTATCGGGTGAACATGCCTGTCCAAAAGTTAACTTCCGGTCTGTGTTTGTTGATCAGTCTGGCTAGTGGCGCCGGCTACAAACGCAGTTAAAGTTAAAGTGACGAGTAGACTGAAGTTGAGCTCAGGTTCTTGTGCTGTGGGATGTTTCCTACGTTTATTTATTTGTGGCGACATGCACAATATCAAAACTGACCACCACAAATAGATTTTCCAAAAGGCTTTGACTTTGTTGAAAAAACATGAACAATGCACGTTTCAAAATCGAAACGGGGTATGAGTGTTTTTATATCACTATATCTCTAAAGAAAAACCGACTGTCATTATAAAATGTTCAATGTCATTTTCAATTCATCTTTCCTGTAATAATGCGTGATAAAGCAGCGTTTGTGAGGGTTAAGGCTAGAAGGCATACAGCAAAAATTAATGGGCATGCGCACATCAACATACTTTAATTTTTCTCACACTGTACAACAATAATTACTATTTTTGCATTATTGTAAGGGTTGGGGTAGGTGTAGACACTAATAAAACACAATCTAATAGGCAAAAATTTAAATTCATTGTTAGCTTCCGGTTTTTGCTGTATGCCTCCTAGCCACAGCCGTTTGTGAGCTCTTTATGTACATCCATTACAAGGGAATCAAAAGCCCCTTCTGCTAGCAGAGAAGGATTTTGCATTTTTATTGGCCTAATGGTTAGAGAGTCGTTCTCATAACCCGAGAGTCTCAGGTCCGGCAGGAATTGTAGGTGGTGGGATTGAATGTACAGCACTCTCTCCACCCTCAATACCACGACTGAGGTGAGAAGCAAGGCACCGAACACCCAACTCCTCCCTGGGCGCCACAGCATTGGCTGCCCACTGCTCCGGGTGTGTGTTCATGGTGTGTGTTTGTTCACTTCTCACTGCTGTGTCACCATACTTGGTCACATGTCACGTCACTTTCACTAAGCCCGTTTGATTGATGCAGCAAACATATTTTGCTTGTTATTATCAGAAATAATCTATTCAAGAGGGACTTGTTATTGATTCTTTGTGGAAGTCTGCCGTAAGTTAAGTTTGGGCCACAAAAGCGTTGTTGCCGTTGAAACTGTCTATAGGTGTTTAGTTTAATCAGCAGTTTATATCAAATACAGATAAGAAGTAGTTGTGTGGATTGTGCTTATTGTATCATAACAGCACTTATATAGTATTTGTTTTAGCATTTAAATTTATCTAACTGTGAAAGTTTTGTTGGCAGGCTAATAATTTTTAATTGATAAAAATGAGAATTACTGTATGTAAATTATGTTCCTAAACAGCTAATGTTCATTAAGTCTGAAGGCTAAAAAGGTAAACTAATCAAAATTAGAATGCATAATTAAAATATAATTTCTTAAAAAAACAATAACAAAAAATAAGTTGTAAGTGGTCACTGTGTAATCTTAATCTAATTGCAAATCATTTCTTTTCACAGGAATTTCGTGTCTTGTAAATCATGGCTCTTGCAGGAAATCATTATGCTCTTCAAACGTTAAAAACAAGGTTCAGTCTGTGTGTTAGATGTAATAAATGCTGCAAAAAACACAATGATATTTCATACTCACTTAAGCAGGTCATCCATGACTGTTTAGAAAACATCCTACTGATCAGGCGGAAACGTAAAAATTCAGTATGGAGGCCTGTTGCCCCCCGGCCAGGCCGTCCCAGACCTCAAAAGTATGTTGTTTGTTGGTATTACACTAAAGAAACCGGATGCAAGCAACATGGAAGTAGATGTACCTTTGCTAGATGCTCAGAGGAAGCAGCACTATGGAACGTCATGAAGCATGAAAAACTGACAATTCCTCAGATTGTGAATATGATCAAACAAAACCAAAAGACACAACAGTCAAATTCTCAAAAGAAAAGAGGAAAGTTTGACTGCACATTATGTCAAGTCCACTTCCCGACAGTGGAGAAACTGATGAACCACTGTTTCACTGTGAAGCACAGGAGACTGATCTTTGAAGATACCTCTCAGACTTGGAAGTACCGTGATCCACCACCAACATACAAGGACCTGAAATTGTGTGGAAGGTATTTATATGAAGTGTGACATGGCATTAGATGTTTGTTTGTGTCAAAGTAAGTTAAAGCAACTTATAAAACATTCTCCCATAGATCCCTGATATGTGAGTATGGTGATAATTGCACAAAGGCACACAGTCAAGAGGAACTTCGTGAATGGCAAAAGAGAATCAATGCTTCACGAAAAAGGACTAGAGATGCAGCCGAGATGGGTCTACTGTCCTATCAAGACAAGCTTTTGGAGGAATACAGGCACAGCAATGACAAGAAAACTATTGTAAGTGAGCCATTCAGTAATGAACAGTGTATAATGTCATTCGTGAGTAACGCTCTTGGACAGTATCCCAAATGTTGACAGATGTACTGCTGACCTTGAATTGCTACTTGCAGTTAATTAGAACCTAGTGTTATATATGCTAACAACTGCATATAATAGGCTCATACAATTTTTTTTATAATATATTTACACCCAAACTTATATACAATTGTAGATTTTTACAGTTGCTTTTTACAATGTCATAAACAGTGATTGAATCAATATTTCTGCAGGTCAGCGACACCCATCCTGAAGTTTCTATCAGCTGTGACCCAGAGATAGACAGTGTGTATGTAAGGAAAAGGGGAATACAGTGTACATGGAATTTTACCATTATTTCTAAGGTTCGTATTTAAAACATATACAAAAATGTGTCTTAAATTTCCAAAATAGTAAAAAACTAATTAAGTTAACACTAAAATTTGACAGTTGGTTTAGTTACAATATTGTAGTACTAGTTACTGGTAATACTACAAAATTTGCTCTTAGTTTTAAGAATCGTGGGGTTCCACTCAGCAGTGGTTTATACTTCTTGATCAGTTAAATTATAAAAGTCATCTACTCTTAAGTCCCTAAGTGACAAAAAAAAGATTCAAGCATCCTTGCAAAAGTTAAAGACCTCTTGTCAAAATGTTTAGCCAGTTTTTATTACCAAGTATATTTGTTACAATAAATGCACAATATATAATCCAGTTTTTTGAGGTCTGTAATCTGCCAAGCACCCTTGTAACATTTTTAGACAACTGTAAGTGTGAGCCAGTAGTGTAGGATAGCCTCTGCAGTGACATTGATCTGCATTTCCAAACTGTCTTAAATCCCACCAGGAACCTCTAGAAGTTATTGCTTTACTCAGACGGGAACTGGGGGCAACATTCAGCCTCAGCAAAGACCCCAATGATGAACGGACATATTCCACTAGTGATTGGTATAAAAAGAGCCAAACAGGTGAAGAAGACTGACTATTTCTTACAGATACCTTAAAGAAACATTATAACATGCTTTTACTAATACTTAATTGTTGAATTGCCAAGCTCACAAATTATTTTCACCTAAATTATTATTTGTTTCTGCAGAGTATGAAATCACAGTGTTCTTCAAATCTGACCATCCAGGATTGTATGAGCAGTGGGTAGTGTTTGACTTTAACACGAGACCCGTACTACGACAGAAAATCAAAGTCAGAGTTGGAGAGGATGAGTGTAAGGGAACATCAGTCATGACCCCAGCACCTGAGATTCTGCTAGAAAAACAAGAGTTTGCCAGGAATCTTGAGCCCTGGAATGAGGAAAGCCTGGAAATCATTCCTTTTTTTGAAAGAGAAGAGGCAGAGAGAGAGCTGATAAACAGATACAAGCTCTTCAAGATAGACCAAATGAGCAGTTTGATTAACCATGAGAATTACAAACACAGCATGCACCATTTTTTATATCAGGAGGAAAAAGTAGAAGGTGAACTGCTTACCAGGTATATCCATATGTATTTCTTAGGTATAAGTCCAATACTTAAAAATTGATAACAATTCTAATGTTCCCTGTCCCAAAATATTTCCAGGCTCAATCTACGAGGGACTGCACAGTTGCAAAATTGCCTGTCTGATGACAGGTTTGGTTTGAAATGTGCTTATCCCGGAACACTTCTTGCTGCTGTGCCTCTGTCTCACCCACTCACTCCTGATGCTCCTCAAGGTTTCATAGTGAAAAGACACGCTGTCAGATCTCTTGTTCGGGTTTTGAAAAACAATGATTATCTTGGGCCTATTTATGAGGCTGAATTTCTAAAAGACGCTGCCACAGAGACACAAGTTCTTTTGCAGCTTTCTAAACAATGCTGCACTGATTTGAACCTGCAGAATGGACAGCAGTGTGAGATGGAAATCCAGTTCCAACTAAATCGTCTATGGTTCTGCGAGATGCACAAGGCCATTGATGACCTTCCCAACTTAGACAAAGTCTTACCTGACCTGAAAAACAGCAACTTCTGCATTTCTTCCCAGTCAGAAACAGGAGAGTTAAATGAGAAGCAGCAAGCAGCAATGAACTTTGTTCTGGGTGTAACAGACAACAGAAGCAGCATCCCACCTTTGTTGATTTATGGACCTTTTGGAACAGGGAAAACTCGAACCCTTGCAAAGATGACCCAGGCTCTTGTGCAGCAACCACAGAACAAAATCCTGATTTGCACACATACAAACAGGTAAGACATCACAATTGACCCAAAGTTACTGACTCCCCTTAGTAACTGTTATTACGTCCAACTAGCCATGGTAATCTCATGCCACACATGTTCTTATGCAGTGAAAAATAGCCTACATTGTGGAGCAAAGAGGACACTAACAACGTGCTGAAAAACAAGTCAGAGCAGGCAGAGGTCATGTTAACCAAAAATTCTTCATCATTTATGGAATTATTTTGGCAGTGACAGAAAAATCTGAAGGCCGTCCGTCACTTTGACAGATTACATTGAGGGTGATCTATTGTAATTTATAACTGTAATTCCCACCCCTGTCCAGTGAGGCAGCATAGCGTGGGATCATCAGCCTCTATAAAAAAATTTAACTGTCATGAGTCTTTTGGTATGCCTTTGATTACGCACAGGCGAGTACCCACTAGCAGTAAAGCACAATAGATGAACAGGTCACGTGCGCTGCCGCTTTGCTTGATCTGAGGTATCTCAGGGCTCTAGAGTGCGACCAATTTGGCGCTTAGCGACATTTAGCGCCTGTGTAGACCCCCATAGCAACTTTTTGTTTTCCAAAAAAAGCAACTAGTGACAAATCGAGTCTCTCAGAGTGTCTCTGTGATCGCCGCAACGGCGCGAGATCAGCGCGCTTTCTCTGCATCTGCTCTGTTCAGCGAGCGTCTGAGAGAAGCCCGTTCAGTTAAAACAGATATTATTGCTTCTCTAAATGTACACGCAAATATAGAAGAAATCACAGCACTGGAATTGTCTTGTCTTATATTGTTTCTTATTTGATTTCATCAGACAACGGCTCAATACAATTATAAATTAGTATTTTTGTGCAGACTAGCTTCTTGGAAGGGAGAGCTGGTTATGAATTCTTAAAGGGACGTGTTTCAGTCATTATTTCATATTTATCCTGTTGACTGACAACATAAACAGTCAAATATATAAAGTAAAACAGTTTTATTGAGAATTTGGCTGCATTAAAATACAGTATGAGCACAGAGAGACGATTAGACAGAACAGAACAGTTATTTTTTCTTTACTTTACTTTGTCATTTAGCAGACGCTTTTTATCCAAAGCGCTTACAAATAAGAAGTAACTAAAATTAAAAGTTAAAACTATACATAATATATACACACATTTAAGAAGATAAAGACATGAAATAAACATGACAAATGCATACAACATTTCAAAACTAAACATTTAAATGAAAATAAAGCTAAAAAAAATCAAAATATTAAATCAAGAAAAGGTATGAGTATAAAAATGCTTCTAACATAACACTAAAGGCCTAAGTATACTTCTTTTTTGCATAGTAAGAATTGGTTATAAAAACTGTAAATACTTATTTTTTTCATTATGTTTAGTGCAATTATTTAGTAGTCTGTGGTGGGATGGGGCAGGATTGTTTTATGGGTTTAAGGGGGGGGTTTGAGAAGCACTGCACTAGAGCATCCCTTCGCTCAGACACAGTGGAAGATCTGATAAGACTCAGTGTAGAAGGGCCAAGTCTGGAAGATGTTGATGCTAGAGAGTGTGTTCAGCTGGTTTAGCCAAGGACAAAGATCAAGAAAGCTAAACTACAGGAGTTGGCCATCCGAGGGGCATGTGACTGCAATGGAGGATAGTCCATAATACATTGAGCCATGAGATGTTCAGTTTGGCCCTTAAAACACTTAATTTAGATTTTATTTATCTTGAGATGTTTTAAGTTTAAATCTCTGCTCAGTGAAGCACTTTAAGCACCAACACTTTTCAGTAAGTTACCTTTCTTGTAGAATTGTGCTTCAAATAAAGAACTTTATGTTGACCAGATTGTTAGTTAGTCGTTTACTAGTCAATATTGCCTATATAAAAATTTGGGTGCACCTAACTTTTGTGCCAGTGCACCTAAGAAAAAAAGTTAGGCGCACCAGTGCACCCAATGCAAAAAGTTAGTCTAGAGCCCTGTATCTACAGGGATCTATCACGCCACATTAAAGAGCACCAAAATAGTATTTATTGCTTGAATTTCCTAATAAAATTGACAGAATTTGAAATCTGAGAATTGATTGGGATTAAAGAATCGATATTGGTTCATAAAAATGAGAATCTATTCAAATCCAGAAATATGTTTTTTTTTTACCCAGCCAAAGCATATTTTGTTGTCTTTAGTGGCCATCGCTGTCACTGTGGGATGTGGTGTTGAACATGAAAAGTGACGCAGTCTCTGTTCATCTGTTCTCATCATAAATAAATAAATGTATAAGCCTATATGCCCGTCCTGTAGGTTCATATTTAAAAATGAAAACGTGAACAAAACTACAAGCAATTAAATGTGTTATTATAATTGAAATATGAAAATTAAAATGTATAATAATAAATAATTAATAATAAATGATGACGGAATATTTACGACCCTGTCTGTCAAAATGACGGACAATGTTAACAGTCTAATGCAACCTCTGAGAGCAGGTTACTTTTGGTATTAACCAAGTCTCAGCACAAAAATTGTATCATTTTTTTATCAATTTAAACAATACCATTTTGTGGCTCTTTAATGTGTCATGACAGATCGCTGTAGTGCCTCAGTTCAAGTGCCAAGCACACTTTACATCTAATTATGTCCACCTACATTAATATACTAATACTCCTGTCTGGTTTGTTTGTCAAACATAATGGTGGATTTGGCATTACGATTGGTCAGATTGCCTATCAATCAAACTCCTAGCAGAGAGAATTAATTACACTTCAAAGTATTACTCCACAGGAGTAGGTCATCCTTCTGAAACTTCTAGCTCAGAATAACATGAATTTCCATGCTGGTTAATGCCTGTTTGTTTCTTGCCTAGCAGAGTTAAAAAGTATTGTGGTGACACTGGCACACCAACATCCAAAACACACACAGTTTTTTTCAAAAGGAGAATTGCCTTTTTATATAAAATATTTTAATTGCATTCCTCTGGCTCAAACAGTAGAGCAAGGTGCAAGTAATGGCAAGGTCATTGAATTGGTTCTCAGGGAATGCTTAAACTGATAAAATGCATACCTTGAAGGCAACATCATTTTGGAACAAGTGTTTCTGCAATTTTAATTGTTTAATGCAGTCATTGTAAACAGTTATTTATCTTTTTTCTTGATACAGTTCTGCTGATCTTTATATAAAAGGTCATTTTCATGAATATGCAACTGTTCATTGTGAAGCCAAACCTTTGAGAATCAAGGCAAAGGAAAGCAATCACAGATCAACTGATACCATCACTCTACAGTACTGCCATTTATCCAGAGACGGCAGTCATTTTGAGTTTCCTGAAAAAGCAGATTTAGATTCCACAAGAATCATCATAACAACAACTGCTGTGGCTCGTTTCTTCCATGACATGAAGCTCCCTGAAAACTACTTCAGCCACATTCTGATAGATGAAGCTTCACAGATGTTGGAGTGTGAGGCTCTTATGGCACTGGGCTTAGCAGGTAAAAATACACGTGTTGTTTTAGCAGGAGACCACATGCAGATGGGACCCAAGCTCTTCTCTGTGAGACAAGACAAATGCTCAGAACATACCCTGCTCAATCGCCTCTTCTATTACTACCAAGCTGAAAACAGTGTTGTTGCCAAACAAAGCCGGATAATTTTCACCCAAAACTACCGTTCCACAAAGGACATTGTGGATTTTGTATCTACACATTTTTATGTGGGAAAGAGTGATGTGATTAAGGCTAGAGGAGATGTGCCTCCACATCCACAACAACACGCCTTGCAGTTCCATCATGTTAGAGGAGAATGCTGTTTGGATCCAACAAGCATGTCCTGGTTCAATCCAAAACAAGTACTAAATGTTGTTGACATTGTGCAAGGAATAATGAAGGAATGGCCTCAGGAGTGGGGTGATAAAGATCCGGAATCAATCTGTGTCCTTTCTCAAGGCAGACAGGTATCAAATCTATAGCAAGTTACCAACTTATGCTTTAATTAATGGCATTCTGCTTTTGTGTCAAATTTCTGTCAGTGTTTATACAAGATGCTTTTGCCTCTTTTGTGTTTCAGGTGCTGGAGATAAGGCAAAGACTGCGTCAGCTTAGACTGCCCCGTCTCACTGTGGAGAATGCCGAAAATGTGCAAGGTAAAGATGATTCATAACTCAAATGTAATACTATGCTATGGTCATGAACAAACACACTAGTATTAAAGCATGTGATTTTACAGAGCATACTGCCTTATCCCATATTTTGCAGGAAAACAGTTCAGAGTAATCGTGATTTCCACTGTGCACACAAAGGACAGCTTATTGGAAACGGACCGGACCTGTCTTGAGTTTTTCAATGACACACGAGTGCTAAACACCATTATGACAAGATCCCAATCCCAAATATTTGTTGTTGGAGATGCAGCTGCACTTTCTTGCCAACAGTTTGGTATGTGCTGGAGACTGTGGAGATCGTACATAGAGGATTGCATCAACAAGGGAAGTGCCCATGACTTTACCTTGGATTCTTTGAAACAAGATCTCCTTGAGATATCTGAGCTCTGCAGAAGTAAGGATGAAGACATCAGCGATAGTGAATCAACTACATCTGAAATACCAGACACAGAAGACCCAATACTTCAAGAGCTTCTTGATGAGAGCAAAGACATAAACGTTTCATTGACAGAGGAAGGCTTGTTTCAGTTTTTCAACATGAGCAATTTGTCAGTAGACTGAACAACCAAATTACAGAACTAGATGAAGAGCAGTTGTTGACTGACTCTTCAACACATAAACGCTGTGAGCTGGTCACAGAGAGTTTCTATCGAGCTTATGCTACACCACTTGACGAGCCCACTCTGAGAATTAATATCAAAGGTAGAAAGAATATCGGACAGGCATTCCCTGGAGACAAAGTAACAGTCGAGATCCTGAATGAGAAATTAGATCCTCCTATGGGAAAAGTAATCAATGTCCTTGAAAGTGTGGATGCTGTCAAAGAATTTGTCTGCACCATTGAAAGACATGACAATCAGGTGATGACACCTATCAACAATTGCATCACCAAAATCTACACACCATTTTCAAAGGACAAACCAGACCACATTGCTGTAAGAAATCCAGAGAACCTCAAAATAAAGCGTTTCATCAAAATAAATGAAGAAGCACGCAGTAAATATCTCTTTGTTGTCAAAGTCCTTACATGGAGAAAGACTTGCAGTTTTCCCTTAGGGACAGTTGTGGAAGTGTTTCCAAAGATTACAACTTTAGATAATGGACTGAATATACTCAACATAGAGTTTCAGTTGAGGAGAACACTTTCTTCATCTTTGAGAAGTCAGATGCGAGACTTTCAAGGTCTTAGTTTGTTTGATAAGGGACGAAGAGATTTTCGCATGCTCCCAACATTCACCATTGATCCTGACGATTCGCAAGACCTTGATGATGCAATCAGTGTACGGGATTTAGATGAGTGCTATGAAATAGGAGTTCACATTTCTGATGTTGCAAGTTTTGTAGCTAAAGACAGTGAACTGGACAAATATGCAAGGCAGCTGTGTACTACATTCTATCCTAGTGGGAAGGAGCCAATACACATGTTCCCAAAAGAACTGAGTACCAATTTATTCAGTTTAATCCCTAACCATGATAGACGAGCAATCTCCTTGATAATTCAAGTAGATACTAAGACACACTGCATTAAGGAAAGATCATTTTGTAAGTCTGTCATTCGCTCCAAAAGAAGTTTTCCTATGATGAAGCTGAGGATATCATTGAAAATCATCCAATTCTGACCAGCTTGAAATCTGCCTTGTGAAAGCATGTACCTTTGCTGAGGTCCACAGGAAATTGAGGAAACAGGAAGACTGGTGCTACAAACAGCCAGATGAAGATGTGACTCTGGGAAGAAGACAATCTCACCTTATGGTGGAAGAGCTGATGATCATGTTTAACCACATGGTTTCTGACGTCTTCTGTTTGATGAAACAACAAGGAGCATAACTCCACTGAGATGCCAGGACAGGCCAAACTGTGAAAAGCGTGCATTGACCTTTTTGACAAAAATGTCTCCTTGATTCACTCTCTGTTCACTTCTCAAGTCAAGTTCATGAGTGTGAACATGAACTGACTAACCAAGGTTTGAACCGCCACAGAGCCATGCCAAACCCACAGGCTAGAACTACTGATTCTGAAACCTTCCCCATATTAAAATCTGTTTTGAGATGCTTGAAAACAGCAGCAGAGCAGAACAATATCTACAAAATAATTGACTTTATTGCAACAGATGAGATTCACCCCAACTTCTCCCTTTTGCCATTGCATTTAGGAGACTGTTTCACAAGTCATGTATTCTATGCTCAAACTCGACACATGTCTCAAGAATTGGGCACTATGATTTAGATCTTGACAGCTATGCATGGGCATCATCTCCAATCCGCCGATATATAGATGTCATTGTGCAGCGCCTTCTTCATTCTGTGATTAACAACACAAATGTTAGGTACACAGCTCATGACATTGATCTGTCTTGTATGGAATTTTCCAGGAAAAACGACCAACAGTCAGCATATGAGAGGAAATTTAATGCTCTACGTTTTGCATTACAACTGTCGACCCAAAGTGAAAGGAAGGTGGCCTACATTGCAGAACTCAATGCATCAGGGACAAACTTCAGATTATCCTTCCCACTAAACAGAACCTCTATATCAGAAAACTTAGACATTATGTACAGGGATCTTCAGTTGGCAGATCAACCACAGTTTGATGAAACCAACAACTGCATGATCTTGAAATGGGTGCGAAGGATATATTCATTCTCCAATCCTCACATCCTTGCTGAAGTGAAGCAGCAAAATCCAAACTCAGCCATGGCCTATGTCTCTACAGAGACCTGGAAAGGCCTAGCAGCTGCTCTCAGAGAGGAAAATTGGGACAGATTGTTTCCCTTGATTGAGGAGCTTGACATCAGCTCAAGAATCCATGCATGCCCAAGACAGTTCCACGAAAGACTGAGAAATGCTAAAAGTTCAGAAAAATCTGATCCCATGCATGCTGAGCATTATGCCGAACTGTCGATGAGAATAAAGCCAGGTGAGGCAGTCGAAGTACAGCTAAGTACAGCCACGGCACGAGGACTATTAACACCAGCAATTCAGCTGTTTGTTGTGCATCCAAAATTTGAGATTTGTTTGGAGCATGTGAAAGATCCAATCAAGTGTTTTTCAAAATATGCACTCCACTCATCAAGGAATTCATACAAGACATACATGGATTATCAAGCAATATGGAAACCTTTGTGTGAAATGGAGTCAGCCTCCAATGCTGTTGCTGAAAATGAGAGCATTCTTATTGAAGATGCAGTCTTGAAATGGGAAAACTCTCGTGAAAAGAAGCTTCAAGGTTGTTTTCTCCTCCCACTGGACAAAAAATCTCAGTGGTCCATTGAATGTGACTTCAGGAACTGTTTCCTCTGCATTCGAACTAGGATTCACCAAAGTCAGAGTAGCCCCTCTCAGTGCACAGCTCTCATGGATATTCCCTCTATCACTTGGATAGCCCATGGCATAATTACAAAAGTTGAAGAAACAGAAGCCAAAGAACTGAAGAATTTGCAAATAGATTTTCAGATTAACCACGTGCCCATGACAAATATTCCAGAAGCGATATTTGATGAGAGGACAAGATTTACTCTGGAGCTGATTCCAAAGCTTCTGCCAGATGCGTAAGACTATAAATTATAGATACTATAGCACACTAAATGTGTAAATATGTATTATTTATTAATTATGAGTTTGTTTTATTTATTTTGTAGGCGCAAAGAAAATGCAATTAGTAGTCTCACCAAAGCTAACCAGCTTGTAAAAACTATAGCCATTGGGGGAAGAATCAACTCTGAAGGAGGTACTAAAGACTGACAGCCTCTTTATAACATCTGTATTTTTAGACTCTACTGTCAGCACTAGTGATTTCCAAGCCATGTTTTTCAAAATAATCTCTTCAAATGTAGTTTAACTAAATCTACATTAAATCTCCTCAAAGGACCGAAAATTTCGAAGCAGATTCCAGCCAGGTTTGAGATTGACAATTATCTCCCTTCTGGGTTTTCTAATCTAAACAACAGTCAGCGTAAAGCTATAAGAGAGGCACTGGCCAACAAGTTCACTCTTATCCAAGGCCCACCAGGTGAGAGATATTTTCAGACTTTTTAGTATGGCCATTGCGCTTGATTTTCAGTCCTTTCATGAGTGTTGTGCATTTTCACAGGCACAGGAAAAACTGTTGTTGGTGTCCATATTGTGTACTGGTTGTCCAAGGATATTCAAAAACATCCTGCCTCCAATTCACAGAAGAAGAGAGCTGTTCTTTACTGTGGGCCTTCAAATAAATCTGTTGATGTTGTAGCAGGTAAATTTGCTGGTAATTTGTTTGGCAAAAGTAGTGGATTATTCAGATATTCAATACATGAGGAACTTTACATTTAGTATGCACAGTAAAGATTGCAGAATTAGTAAGAATATGGTAGTATCTATTATGCCTTTCTATATTGCCAGTGATTATCTTCAGTATGACATATAGTTATGTGCCACTAGTACGTAGTAGTTACACAATTCAGATTTAAATAGCATCACATTGTCAACATTACTGCACTTTAACAAATGTGTTGCAGGTCATCTCCTAAAACTTCGAAATCAACTTAGACCTCTCAGAGTCTACAGTGCTCAGATGGAGATGTTGGAATTTCCTTACCCAGGCTGCAATCTAAAGCTGTCACGCAATTCAAAAAGAGGCGAAAAACCCAACACAGAGCTTAGGTATTTGCCAAATAATGTCCATCGATCACTTATTTGAGTGAAGATACTAACTAAAAATGTTGTGTGTACAGTGCCTTGCGAAAGTATTCACACTCCAAAAACAGAATTGTCACAACTTTGTAAATGTAACTAGAATAACTATATAATAAGTACATTGCATACGTATTCATTCCCTTAACTCAGTACTTGGTTGAAGCAACTTTACAGCCTCAAGTCTTTTTGGGTATGATGTGACAAGCTTTGAATATCAGCATTTGGCAATAATCTTCCATTCTTCTCCTCATCTCTTCACCTCTCAAGCTCTGGCAGGTTGGATGGGGGCCGACAGACATTTTCAGGTTACTCCAGAAATATTTGATTGGGTTCAATCCCAGGCTGTGGTTGGGCCTCTCAAGGACATTCACAGAGTTGTCTATAAGACACTCTTGCTGTGTGCTTAGGGTCATTGTCCAGTTGGAAGGTGAACCTTCTGCCCAGTCTGAGGTTCCAAATGCTCTGGACTGGGTTTTCATTAAGGCAATCTCAATATTTTGGTGTTTTAAGCTTTTCTTCTACTCTGATGAGTCCCTCAGTCCCTGCCGCTGAAAAACAGCCCCACAGCATGAGGCTGCTACCAGCACACTTTACTTTTGGGATGGTACTCTGCAAGTGATGAGCAGAGCTGGTTCCCTTCAAACGTGATGCTTAGAATTGAGGTTCATCAGACCAGGGAATCTTGTTTCTCACTGTCTGAGGGTCCTTTAGCTGCTTTTTGCAAATTTCAAGTGTTTTCTTTTGTCTTCACTGAGGAGAGGATTGAGTCTTGTCACAACACCATAAAGCCCAGATCGGTGAAGTGTTGTAGTGATGTTTGTCCTTCTGTTGGTTTCTCCTATCTCCACATTTGATCATGGAGCTCAACTATAGTGATCATCAGGTTCTTGGTCACCACTCTAACCAAAGACCTTCTCCATTAATTGCTCAGTTTGGCCAGGAGCCCAGCTATAGGAAGAGTCCTGGTTGTTTCAAATGATAAGGGTAACAGAGACTACATGCTTCTGTAAACCTTTCATGCAGCAGAATTTTTTTCTGAAATCTTCCCCAGATGTGTGGCTTGACGCAAACCTGTTTCTGAGCTCTGAGTTTTTATATTATTATTATTTTTTAAATTTTTGGGCTTGGTTTTTGCTGTAATATGCATTCAGCTGTTAGACCTTTTATTAAGAGGTTTGTGCCTGTCCAAATCATACTCATTCAATTGAATTTGCCACAGGTTAACTTCACTCGAAGTGTAGTAACATTTACATGCAAAATGAATGCTCCTGAGCTAAATTTCAGCTGTCTTGATAAGGGTATGAACACTTATGCAATTTAATCATTAAAGTTTTTTATTTTAAATAAATTTGCAAATATGTTAGACCTGTTTTTTTTGTTTTTGCTTTGTCATTATGGTGTATTGAGTGTAGATTGATGTGGGGGGGAAAGCTATTTAACATAAGGCAGCAACATAACAAAATGTGAAAAAATAAAGGGGTGTGAATACTTTTGCAAAGCAATGTATGTGTGTTATATATTACACTAACAGATGTGTATTGCTGTCATTTTATTAGCGCCATTGCACTTCACCACCTGATTCGAAAAGATGGCAACCCATTCTCCACACAAATACTAGCTTTTGATATGAAAATTGCAAGAGGAGATGCACTCACTAATGAAGAAAAGAAACTGTAAGTATGGCTCTGTAACTACAGTACATATCACATGGATATTGGTTCTACACTATTGTTTCTTGTTTGTTGAAAATAGTTTGGACACAGTTTTATAGAAATGAAAAACTAATTTAAAGTACACAAAAGTTGAAGACATTTTTTGTTGTTGTTTTAAAGCTACAAAGACATCCTTCAAGACGCTCGGAAACATGAATTACTGCGGCATGATGTTATCTTGTGCACTTGCACAGCAGCCTCAAACCGTACCTTAGCTAAAATCCTCGACTTCAAACAGATCATCATTGATGAATGTGCCATGGCAACTGAACCGGAAGCCTTTATTCCACTAGTGGCTCATAAGCCTGAGCAGGTATACTGTACGATTCCAAAACTATTTTTGTTTCAGACAAACACTTAAACCTGGACATTAACATCATGGATTGGTTGAATAACACACATTAAAGGTTATTGGAGGCTTTAGCATAACATTCACATCAATACAGGTAAAACAGAAAGTATTCTATAATTGCACTGAAGAAAGACACACAATACTGTTAAATCCACTTCTGGGTTCTTAATATTGTACTAATTTGATGTTGTAGATTGTTCTTCTGGGCGATCATATGCAGCTTCAGCCTGTAGTCCACTGTGATGTGGTGGAGCGATTGGGAATGAGCAAATCTCTTTTTGAACGTTACATAGAGAAAGCACTCATGCTTGACACTCAGTACAGAATGGTATTACATTATCACACTATAGCTAAATACTGTATTTCTATCTAAACATTTGTCAGTTACTGTTCTTTTTAATGGCAGCTCTTTTTTTATGTAAATATATAATATTAAATCAGCAATAGTATTTATTATCAAGCAAAATTAAACAATGATCTAAATCGCTGTAGTTCTATTTTTTCTTTCAAATTAAAATGTATCGCTTACATATCTTGTCTCTTACAGCAAGAAGACATTTGTGAATTTCCATCTAAGGAGTTCTATGAAGAAAAGTTAAAAACTGGAACATCACCCAAACCAAGTCTCTTCCTTGCCAAATCAAGGCAAACATGCATCGTCTTTGGTCATGTTGAAGGAAAGGAGAAAGGTCTGGTGGTCTCGACAGAACGGGGGAATGAAAATTCAAAGGCAAATGTGGAAGAGGCAGAAGAAGTGGTAAGAGAACTTTAGTAGATGTATTTTGGGCTATAGTGTAAATTAGAATGTATAGGCTATTATGTTACACACAAAACTGCAACACACACAGTATATTATTCTGATATTTAATTGAAGGATGCCTCCATTATCTATATACATCCATAGAGTTGTGCAAAGCCCTGATGATCACGAATGTGGATATTTCACATATTGCTGCTACTTTTCTCTCACTCCATGTTTTCAAAATTTTCATCAATAGAGAATAACTCCTCTAAGCATATACTGTTTATTACGTGAGTGTGCAGTTGTTCTCCTCTATTGATTACGTTTTTTCCTTCATCTTGCACCTCTACATGTGTGCGTTTGCTTTGCCTCACTTGCTTCTACATTTTCATAACAAAACGAGCTAGAAAAGATAATTGGCGCCATCTTGCGATTCAGAACGCTACTAGAGGGAGAATAGTAAGTTTAACCTGACACGGGTTTATGCAACTTTAACACATGCGCCAAATAATGGAACACATACTGTGTTAATTGTGATATTTTCAACAACAAAAACAGTGATATTAATCAACTAACTTACCAAATAACGCCATGATCTGATGCAGTGTTAGATTTACGCTCTTCTTCCAGCTTCTCTTTGGTCAATGGCGCTGCTGTGCGGCAAATGTTGTCGGTTAAGTTTCCTAGAGACGAAGACTCCTCCCAGCGCGCGCTCTCTTCGTAACATTCAAATTTCAAAACGTTTTTGTCACGAATAGACGTTATTGGAGATATTTATATAATAGAAAGTACCTTTAATGTTAGAAATGTATATACATTTTACATGTATACATTACATAAATCGAAAGATAAAAAATATATATATATATATATATATATTGGTCCCCCCCCAATCTTCAAGACACGGTTACGGCCTTGATATAATATATATATATATATATATATATACATTTCTAGTAACACTTTATTTTAGGGCCTCTCAACTAGTTTCTTATTAGCATGCATATTTCCAGAATATTAGCCACTTGTTAGTACAAATTAAGCACATATTTATACCTTATTCTACATTACATTATTCCACATCCCTACCCAATACCTAAACACAACAACTACCTTACCAACTATTAATAAGCAGCAAATTATGAATTTATCGAAGAAAAGGTTAATAGTTAAAGTTAATAGTGCATAAGTGTTCCCTGTTCTAAAGTGTTACCTGTTTTTTTTTTTATGTGATAATTGTAATACATTTCCTACAGGTGCGGATCGCCATTCTTTTGACCGAGGCTGGGATAAAGACCAATGACATTGCCGTTCTTACACCATATAATGCTCAAGTGGCAAGTATTAACGAGTCCCTGCTTGATGAGAATATACGAGGCATCACAGTCAACACCATCATGAGGGTAATAACATTTTCACAAATGCCATTTCACATCAGTGAGACTACTAATGGCTACTTGTTCAAATCTACTAAAACACGGAACCTGGACCCATGACCGGACATTAAAACTAACCATGATTTAGCTCTCTTAAAAGATATAATAACTTTATAATAAACGTATAAAGGAATTCTATGGTTTAATGTTTTAAGACACAACTAAAGACAAGTTAGTTGAATGTTTTGACACTTGACATAAATGTTGTTTTAAAAAGGTATGTATAGTTTCTGAATTAAATAGTGTAAAACGTTATTCCAGATCTGTTCTGATTTGTTTGTTTGACCACAGGAAGTGAATGGAAATATGTCATCATGTCAACGGTGCGCTCTTGTCCTGAATCTGAAATAGAAAAACAACCAACCAAATCCTGGATTATGAAACGACTTGGATTCATCACGGACCCACACCAGGTTAACGTGGGCATTACCAGGGCTCAAGAAGGCCTGTGCATCATTGGTTAGTTACACCGTCTGCTCTGAATCTGATGAACAAACAGTCTAGGCTTGTGGGAGTCAATAATGTGTGAATGATTTGATCTGTAACACCTGTTTTTTTATATATATAATGCAAAATAACACACATATTGCAGTTTTCATTTACAGTCATTTATGTCTCTTAAGCATGAATATTATTCAGTCCTATAAGGGTATGCAAATTTAAAATGATAAGTATATAATATATATTCACCTTTTTGTGTGTGTGTGTACAGTTTATGTTAGTGTCAGGTTTAATACGTGTTATTATAATAACACTAAACCTCCTTTTTTACATGTTTTTTATAATTATCACCTTTCTACTTAATGCTTGGGTAAGTAACAGTGCCATAATTGTGCTCTTTTGTCAGGTAATGAGCACTTGCTGCGGTGCAGTGTGTTGTGGAGAAGACTTCTGGATCATTATAAAGAGAAAGGATGTGTAGTGAATCCTGCCCGGCACATCCAGGTTCAAAAACCCTCCAGAAGTCTGGTGAGAACGGCTAGAAGATGATGAGCTTCATGCACTTTTATTTCTGTAGCTGCATTCGCTTTATAGCTGTGTTAAATGTGCACTTATATACTCTACATTTACTTATTATTTATGTAATACTATTGTGAATATTTTTTTTTAATTGACACCAGGAAACATTGCACTGTTGGATATTGGTTCTATACATTAATGTTATCATAAAATAATTACTCTTGAATGGCACTTTAGTATATATTCACTTTTAATTTTATATTACATATCTTTAATTCTCTAAGTCTGTTTTAATCTTGGAAATTGTATATCTATTTTCATTTCAGGATTTTTGAGAAATGTCTCGTTTGTATGTTTAAAAAAAATGCATTAAATTAGTTTTTATCTTAATTTTGTGTATATAAATACGAGCAAACAAACAAACAAAAAGACAAAGATAAAGTAAAATTTGTATTCACCTCAATCTTCAAATCAGTTTTACCACAACAGCACCACTGGACTATTGCAATGTTAATGTTTGACCACTTAGAGGTGCTGTGATAGCATATAATGCAAGTCCTGAGGAAATTTGCAATTAGTAATTGTGTAATGACTTATGTTTAGATGTTGTTGAATTATTTGTATTCGATTGTATTCATACTTTTTGCTGTTGTCTAGAAGTGTATAATTGTAATGCAAGAACCTTGAATGTTCTGTATATATTTGATTGCATGTATAAAGATGTATCTATTAAAGATGTATATATTTAATAATTTATGTTTACTGTTCTCTTTACATAATTTGCACAACAGTCGATACAGGAGATGCAGAATGTTTTTGGACACCAAAGTCACAAATAAAATGTGATTAGATCTGTATCTGCGCGTCTTAAATGCTTTTCTCTTCACTACTGTTGCTCTTCTTCACGTCTCAATGTGTTTGAATCAGGTCGTTTTGAAGTAATTTAAAATCACAGGCATAAAGAATCATATAAACTAACATCATCCACAAACTAACACAATACTGAGACTTCATCTTCCACAGTACATCTAGCTTTTCAAACCCAACACTCTTCCATCAAATGTTTTGCATGTGTTTGTGCTTCTTTTTGCTTTGATACATTATATCTAATGTAAAGACATTAAAACTTTTTTTAAAGTGTGACATTGGTGTCTAAATGCTTTTTGGGGCTATATTTTGATATGTAAGAACACACACACACACACAGAGAGAGAAAGAGGGGGGGTGTTAAGGGGAGACAGACGCCAGGCTGGTTTGGAAAAGACTCTGAAGAGCTCTGAGAGCTGTGGTTTTGCGGGAGTGTGACGAGACATGCCAAGAAGAGTGGATAAAGGAAGAAAATACATTACTTGAGAAACACAATTGTGTAAAATATGAGGATTTGTTTTGAGAAAGCATCTTGGAATTGCATGTGTATTGCATATATATCATTGGAGAAAAATAAACTTAAATGAACAAGCATTCTCTAAAAACAAGTTTTAATGTATTGTTATTATTGTTTCTAAAGTAAATGGATGGAAGTTAAGGACATACTATAATGATTTTTCTTGCAGTGCATTGCTTTAAAAGTATCAAGAAGCTGTGTGTATGTGCTAGTGTGCTGTATGAGTGTAGTGCATGTCTTGTTTAGAATTGCATGCATGTGTGTGTGTGTGTGTGTGTGTGTGTGTGTGTGTGTGTGTGTGTGTGTGTGTGTGTGTGTGTGTGTGTGTGTGTGTGTGTGTGTGACCGTGTGTGTGTGTGTGTGTGTGTGTGTGTGTGTGTGTGTGTGTGTGTGTGTGTATATACCGTGTGTGACCGTGTGTGTGACCACTGTGTGTGTGTGTGTGTGTGTGTGTGTGTGTGTGTGTGTGTGTGTGTGTGTGTGTGTGTGTGTGTGTGTGTGTGTGTGTAGGTGTGTGTGTGTGTGTGTCCGTGTAACCGTGTGTGTGTGTGTGTGTGTGTGTGTGTGTGTGTGTGTGTGTGTGTGCGTGTGTGTGCGTGTGTGTCTCATTAGGCTGTGAGAGGCTGGAGCTGCAGCGGGCCGTCTACTCTCACCGCAGCCTTTGATGGGGTTCAATCAGCGCCACATGAGACAGGGAGAGATGAAGTGGGGAACGGAGGGAAAAGATGTGGGATGAAAAGTCGGAGCGATATATAGGGAAAGGGGGTGGAATCTCTCTAATGCATGATGATGAAATTCAGGACATTACGGTCTCTTGCTTGGTCTATTCACACTTTTTATGGTCCATTTCATGATAATGACAGTTATTATATCATTATGTAAATTTTTTTAGGGAAGTTTTCTTAACCAAGTAATTTAAGAGTAACTTTTTAAAACTATTTTTGTCATGTTTTCCAATACAACCATCATGCTTGAATAAAGATGCATTTATTTAAGAAACGTAATGACATAAGATATTAAGTCTTGTATCAAAATTAAGTGAGTTTTTGCTTAAATAAAGAAAATATCTGCCAACGTGGAAAGAAGAATAATCTTGTTTTCTCTTTGAATTAAGATTTTTTTTTATCCCATTGACATAAACTTTTCTTGTTTTAAGCAAAACCTAACAAAACAAGACAAAAATACTAAGTAAATATATATATTTTTTGCAGTATATCAATTGTTTCCCAACAGTTTTCTATTAAATCTGCCTTTGTTAGGTCCATAGGTCTATAGTTAAGTCAAGTCACATTTATGTATAGCGCGTTATAATACAGATTTTTAAAAGTTTTAATCATTTCAAAGCATTTTACAAGAAAATAACCGAATCAATGATGCAAACTTCATCAAATATTAGACCAATTCTGCTCTAAAGCATCTCTACTGAAGACAGTAGTGTCTTTATTAAGCTCAATTCAGTTCAGGTTTTGTTCTCATCCAACAGTTTCAGTGCAGTCAAATCAATAACATTACTGAATATGAAGTGTCTTATAAACCCAAACCATGCCAAAGGCAACAGTAACAAAGCCTGTAGTATCGTGAGAAGTACAAACAGTACAAATACTCCATGTGAACTCGATTAGAATGAGCTCGTTAAACTGCCTGCATAATGATTTTACAATCATTATAAAAATCTTGGTTTCATTACAGCATGTCACCACAGGACATGAGAGAGTTTCAGGCCAAAGAGTCCAACACCTTATATTATTCAGAAGCTCTGTTTTGTAAATGTGATAATTATATACTGCTTAAATCCGCTCGCACAAAGCAAACGCATCATCATGCTGTTGTAACACTGAGTCATTCAATAAATATGACATAAATTCACCTGACTGCATAGCTTCATTAGTGATTATTTATGACTAGATGACCTGTGTCGTGCGTACGTACATGTGTGAGTCTCTTCGCTCCGGTCGCCACCGTTGTACAGATGTGACCACAGTGAACCGTGCTCCCCCATTTCTTTCCACAACAAAGCCCAATTAAACAGCGCTGCCTCGCAGGCCTCGCAGTCGACCGCCAGCCGCACTTCCACAAACACGAAGAACAGTTTAAATCCAGAGCTGGAGCGAAGGGCCTCCGCTGATTCAAACCAGCCCCTCCGGTGCTGCCAAAACTGCCTGCCTTACTCTTTCAATTAGCCCCATATTATATCTGATTGTTTAGGAAGCACTTACAAACTTACTAAAGAGCAGTTAGCTCTAAAAATCTATCAAATAATTACAGGTCACTGGAAGAATACTGTTTAGGCCTGCTGTGAGTGAACGCTCTGTAAGAGAGGGAAACATTGGTGTATACGGATGAATAAAGATAATATGTGTGATTTCAAAAACCCAAGCTGGATTTCATTTTTTCAGACTCCAGTGTGGTATTTGTTCATGCAAATGTTGATTATATGATGCATTTATATAAATACATCTAAAGAAAAAGTAGAAAGAATGCCACTTATACAGTATTTCAATATATTTAGTACCACTATTGTAGTAAGACCCTTCTAGTGTTTTTTTTGGTAATTGGTATGCATTGATCTTGGTAAGTCAGGGTAGACTAAGGTCAGTGCATTCAATGGATTGTAGTGTTGTTTACAACACACCGACCCTTACGAACATTAACCATGTTTTACCACAAACAAGACCAAAAAACATATACAGTTAAACAATGGCACAAATTAATGATGATTTTATGATGCTACACTAACCATGTTATTTGTAGTAAAACTGTGGTTATACAAATGAAATCTGAAATATAAATAAATAAATAAAATAAACAGTATTCGCTTCATGAGCCGAGCAATCCCCTTGTGAAAATTAACCATGGATTATTAGTAAAAGTGGTCTGTTTATTTTTTAGATAAATAATTCAACTTTGCCATATTGAATTTAATGCGGATGAAAACAATGGCACTGTATATTAATTATAATAAAAAAAAAAACATAAAGCAATTTTGATAGTTTTGATCTAGAACTTGTATACAGTGCTATTGTTTCCGTCCACATTAAATTCAATATGGCGTCTAGTGGACTAAGGTTTTGATGGCCGTTCCCGCAAATATCCCCGTTTTTACGGTAACTTCTGAAGGTGTTTGTTTTGACCAACAGAGGGCTCTGCTCGCTACAGCGGGTTCAATCCTCTAGCTCAAGCTAGTTTTGTCATTGAAAATTGGACCAGAACGAACGAGCGCAAAATATCAACAACACCGTATTATTATCATCCTCAAGTAAGGCACATACAAACATGTAAACTCACAAATACATCTACAATAAACTGTGTACGCAAATTACATGTTACATCGCGATTCGTTGCGATCGTTCATTTCCATCCGGGTTAAAAAAGCGCGCGCAATTCTTGCACGTTCGGTTTTTAGCGTCATAAACCGTTTTTGGCGAAACTATAGAAAATTGTTGTAGCTATGTGACAATTAATTGAGTCATGCACACATGGCGTGGTACAGTATCATTGATTCAATATTTTATGAATAACTTAACATTTATGAAATAGTACCATAAGGCTGGACGAATTCAAGTAAGGTATTTAATATTCAAAGCCCATCAGTTGTAGATTGAAGACCCCAAGTAGGCCTAGTTACTCATTAAATTATGAATATTTATATAATTTGTATAAGAATATTAGTTTAGATGTTTATGAATGTCACTATAAAGTTTGATCATGTTTCATAGCCATATTTGAATGTTCATAAACTGTTGCTAAACTGTTTATGGCTAATACGAGCTATGGCAAAGTGTTGTAAGTGTATCATAAAATGTGTCTAATGTTGTTTGAATTCTGTAGTAATTGCTTGTTCATCTGTTGTATTGAACCTGAACTTTGTTCTGAGCCTTTAAAGTAGGGGCACAACTCAATTTAAAGTAGTATGATGGAGTATTATATAGGCCTAGCATAGCTGATTGTCATTTATAATGATCAAAATGGATGAAACATGAACTGTCATGGAATATTTTAATTTTCGTGGATAATAACACTGGAAATGTCAGCGATATATTGACCGCTGGACTAGAAATGTTCCCAGTTTGAAGTCATAAATGTGGTTGTAGTGAGTGTTTGTTGTGTTGTTTCTTCTGAATGCTAAAGCTATGCTAAGATGCTCTGATGGAAACCCTGTCACAGAAACCTAGCGCTGGGTTTGGCTTGAGTGGTTAGCGTGGTATCACTGGAGACGTTAAACTCCAGGCAGAGACAAGAAAAATACAGCAAGGATTGCCCTGCTTGTGTGTAAAATACGGTGTGTTGTTTTCTAAAATAAGATGCAGAAAGTTCAAGACTTAACAATTTTGAAGGCCTTGTGTTGGGAGTAACATGTTTTTGGGGGGTTTTATTCACTTTTTATTGGTGAAACACCGTCTGATTGAGTTTAAACATTTACAGTAACCACATGCAATAAAGCACAAGTGATAACACAACATTTGTGCTATCCAATCGTGTACTGTAAGCCCTGTGTGCAAGATCATGTCATCAGTATTTTCCTGAAAATAAAGACTATAGGTTTTATATGTAAATATCTCCTGTGTGTTCATATTGTCCTCTTTTTCACTCTGGGTTTAATGGCGTATTTAAATCAAGCTCATTCTGATTGGCTGGGATACACTACATTGCTTTTGTCTCATTTTGCGGTCAATGCTAATTGATGAAAATCAGAGCCTGTCTGCTAATTTCAGGCGGTCTGAGTTGTCTAATTTCACAGAAAATCACGTGCACCTTCGAAAATAACGTTTCTTTATTGGCATCTATGGTTCTATCAAGATCATTTATCATGCATGGAAACTATTCAATGCACAAAAGGTTGTTTATAGTGGAAAATGTTCTTCTGATTATTAAAATGTTTTCACTTAGAAAATGGTTTCTTTGCACATTAAGATTGTTTAGGAACCCACAATGTTTAAACCCCACGTTTATAATGGTCACAGACACTTCATGCTATGATTCTGTCCAGTTTGAGGATATTAGACAGGTTTGCTATTCTGAGATGATTTTATTACACATATTGTTTTCAGGTTTCATGCATCTTCTACTGTAGCTATGCGACAGGTTTCTGTGTTATTTTATTGTGTTCATAACCATTAAAAGTCTGGTGGTGTAAAATCACAATCACAAAATGTCGTTTAGCATTTTCATTGTTACAAAGTTCAAATGTATGACATCAAGTGTTTCTAAATCGGTTCATATTTTAAAAGTTGTGTTGTGTTGTGTTGTGTTGTGTTGTGTTGTGTTGTGTTGTGTTGTGTTGTGATGTGTTGTGTTGTCTTGTGTTGTGTTGTGTTGTGTTGTGATGTGTTGTGTTGTGTTGTGTTGTGTTGTGTTGTGTTGTGTTGTGTTGTGTTGTGATGTGTTGTGTTGTGTTGTGTTGTGTTGTGTTGTGTTGTGTTGTGTTGTGTTGTGTTGTGTTGTGATGTGTTGTGTTGTGTTGTGTTGTGTTGTGTTGTGTTGTGATGCAGAGAGTTGGTGGTACATTAAATAATTTCCTTCCAAATGACATGTAATTCTCATTATTCTCAGTGTTAACTAAAATCACTGCATCACTTTTATGCAAAACTGCCTGTAAATAGTTTACACTTTAAATAAAATAATACAGTATTTCTTTTGTAGTACTGTAATGATAATGTGACATTGTGGTAATGACAGTTTTACATGGACACTCACTCACGCTCTTTCTATGTGTGCAGAAAATAAGAAATTACCTTTTTAATTTGTTATTCCATGGCGAAAACTGTTTTCCCCACATTTGGGGTAAAATGTGCTTAATACAGTAGTAAGAAACATTGTAGTGATATTGGAGTAAAATGTGTGTATTTTTACATAAACGGCTCACGCTCCTTCTTTATGGCTGAATCTAATGAAAATGTGCAAAAAATAAATATGAAATTTGTGACCCTCTCTGAAAACCCAGCTAAAGTCATTTTTTTGTGATTTACTGTTTTCTACACAAAATGAATCAATCATAAGGTAAAGAATATTCTGTGAAAAATTAACCTTGATATCTTTAATATTGATGGTGGAGTAAGGCCATGTCAAATATTGAAATTATAGTGAAATTAATGGTTGAAATCCAACTTTGATGCTTGTTATCTCATAATTCGATTTTGAGACTTTAGCCTGGATTTTATTTTTCATAAAATGAGGGTTATTTTTGGTCTAGGATCTTCATCATATTTTTCCTTCCAAATTATCATTGCTGCAATGCATCCAGATGTTGTCTTTATTCTCAATGTTGAGTCAAAGTACTGTATCACTCTTTATTTCAATTAATATGTAAACTTTTTTGTAAATACTTTACCGTATAAATAAACATATTACAGTAGCAAGAATAGATGTTTTTGCATTGTGGTTATGTAAAATGTGCATACATTTTTTTTTAGTAATTTTGTGGTAAATTTTGCTTAATTATAATACAAATGTAGATGATTTTGAGGTAAAATGTGCTTAGTTGTAATGCAAGTCGGCAAGTGTTTACTTGAGACTCATTGCATCGTGTTTGTTTAGAACGCAGACAACTGTAATCAATCCACGCATTTTACCTGTAATTCTCATTATGTTGATTCTGTATCTCTTTATTTTAATTAACACGTGGCTTTGTGATTAGGACAGTTTTGGTTGGATATATGCATAAAGCATTTGAGAATCAGACAGAATGGTGAAAAGTGTGTGTGTGTGTGTTTTGCTGCAGGTGGAGGGATGTGCAGAGGTGCATCTGTCCAGCTCCAGTAGGGGGCGTCGTTCACCAAGCTGGCCCGTGTAACGTGGCGTGGGTAACTCGCGGTGGTTTTGGTCAGGCAGACTGGAGCCCTTGGGCGCTGGCATGCAGCTCGGCGTTCGGGAGGGGCCCCCTCAAAAACCATCTCCTCAGGGGCCACACCCACCGCGCTCGCTCTCTGTGGGGGACGGCGTGTTACTTCAAGCCAGGCCTCCGGATTTAGAGCGGCTCTGAGGCCGCTCGCCCCAGCCGGTGGAAGTCAAAGCATTCGGCTTTATTTTGGAGCCCAGACTGCGTGGCATTCGCTCGCTCCCAGCATCCGCATGCATGTCGTTCACATGCACATCTGGGAAAGTCTGTTTACAGTCACTTCCTCCGCTCGAAACCCAAACCTCCTTGACCTAAACATCCAATGTCAGTTTCTGACGGTGGTCTTGACATTTATAGCGCATGAGTGAGACGGAACGGCCATACGGTGAGGAGGTGGAAAGAGCTTTAGTCCCAGGGCTCAGTGTTTTCTTATTTCACCACGTCGCTGTGCTTTAGCTGCAGGGTGTGGGTGCAGCGTTGGGTGGTCCGAGCTCTCCTCGAGCGTCTGACCTGCCGGGTTTTGTTTTGGTGTTTAAAGGAAGGCGCTCTTTTGGTAAAATGTGCTTATTTTTACACGCGCTCTTTCTATATGGCTGAAACTCAGGAAAACGTGCAGAAAGTAAATACGAAATTTCATTTTCCATAAAATGAGATTTTCACAATATTTATTTCATGAAAGTTTAGCATATTTAATGATTTCCTTCCAAATTCTTATTGATGCAATGCATCCAGACCTTTTCATTCTTATTATTCACAATGTTGATTCAGTTCACTTAAATACTATAAAATGGTTAGAAATTACTTTATAATATAAATAACACTGCATTTCTTTCATATTACAGTAATAAGAAGGATATAGCCTATTTTTTGCATTGTGGTTATAAATATTTTAATGAAGCCTGTTTCCAAAATGGAATAAAAACATTTAAAACATTTAATCTCAAAATTCTGACTTCATGTCTTGCAGTTCTGTTTTTTTGTTTCTGTCACAAAATAAAAAAGGTAATTATCTTTAAATTCATTATATCATTAATTATAACTTTATATCTCAACAAGTTGCAAGTTTATATTTCACATTTCTTATTTTTCTTCTCATAATTTCACGTTTTTCCTTTTTTTCCTTTTTTCTTTTTTTTGTCAGAAACAGGCTTTCATACATTTTGGGGGTAAAATGTGCTTAATAATAAAAAGAATGATAATATTTTGGGGTAAAATGTGCTTACTTTTACATGTACAGCTCGCTCACACTCTTTCTTTATGGCTGAATCTCATACAAATGTGCAGACAATAAATAATACATTTTATTTTTCATAACATGATGGGTATTTTTAGTCTGTTAAGATTTTTACCATATTTTTTTCATGAAAGTTAACAATTTAACAATTTTCTTCCAAATTCTAATTTCTTCAGTGCATGCAGGTCTTTTAATTCTAAATACAGTTCGTGTTGATTCAAATTACTGTATCACTTTATTACAACTAACTAACTAAAAATTGAAATACTATAAACTGGTTTATAAATATTTTACAATATAAATAATACAGCATTTATTTAATTTAAATGTCATTGTGGTTATGAATGTTTTGGGGTAAAATGTGCTTAATTTGAATAATTCGGGGGTCTAAAATGTGCTTAATTTGAATAATTCGGGGGTCTAAAATGTGCTTAATTTGAATAATTCGGGGGTCTAAAATGTGCTTAATTTGAATAATTCGGGGGGTAAAATGTGCTTAATTTGAATAATTCGGGGGTCTAAAATGTGCTTAATTTGAATAATTCGGGGGGTAAAATGTGCTTAATTTGAATAATTCGGGGGTCTAAAGTGTGCTTAATTTGAATAATTCGGGGGTCTAAAATGTGCTTAATTTGAATAATTCGGGGGTCTAAAATGTGCTTAATTTGAATAATTCGGGGGGTAAAATGTGCTTAATTTGAATAATTCGGGGTAAAATGTGCTTAATTTGAATAATTCGGGGGTAAAATGTGCTTAATTTGAATAATTCGGGGGGTAAAATGTGCTTAATTTGAATAATTCGGGGGGTAAAATGTGCTTAATTTGAATAATTCGGGGTAAATGTGCTTAATTTGAATAATTCGGGGGTAAAATGTGCTTAATTTGAATAATTCGGGGGGTAAAATGTGCTTAATTTGAATAATTCGGGGGGTAAAATGTGCTTAATTTGAATAATTCGGGGGGTAAAATGTGCTTAATTTGAATAATTTGGGGGGTAAAATGTGCTTAATTTGAATAATTCGGGGTGCTAAATGTGCTTAATTTGAATAATTCGGGGTAAAATGCTTAATTTGAATAATTCGGGGGTAAATGTGCTTAATTTGAATAATTGGGGTAAATGTGCTTAATTTGAATAATTTGGGGTAAAATGTGCTTAATTTGAATAATTGGGGTAAATGTGCTTAATTTGAATAATTTGGGGGGTCTAAAATGTGCTTAATTTGAATAATTGGGGGTAAAATGTGCTTAATTTGAATAATCGGGGTAAAATGTGCTTAATTTGAATAATTGGGGGCTAAATGTGCTTAATTTGAATAATTCGGGTGTAAAGGTTGTCATAATGCATCTTCTTTTCTTAATACAAAATATGATTTCTAACTTTGATTTAGCTTTTGGGGTGAGCTTGGTCTTTATCTCCCTCCATGCGATGTGTACTTTCTGAAACGTCTTCACTGCTCCTGTGCTTTGAGAGCGTTTGGTGAGGGATGACTGATGATTTGTGGAGGACACGGGGGTGGACGCAGCAGTAGTGGTCACTCGGTGCCATGTTTAGTATAGTCTAGAGTGCTGAGTAACCAGTAATTCATAAAATTGGCCTCTTTGTTATGATCATACTGGCTCCTTCAGGCCCCACACAGTTTGACATCCAATTCATGAGTATTTGACTGTCTTCAGTTAATGACCTGCGTAAAGCTGGGTTTTTATTGCAGAAAATCTATTGTAGATTATATTAAGCTCATCCCATCTGACGGTCTTTCTCACTTATTTTTCCATATAAAGTCCTGTTTCTGTGACCACACGGTCTGGAAAAAGCCATCTCACTGTGAGGCGAGTTTGTCCCTGACCCTGTATCTCCCTCTTACCACATTTCCATCTCCAAAGCCACTCACACACGTCTAATCATTTCACTTTTTCCTTGCGTGGCAGCATTATTAAGAAGTTTAATTTGCTGAGGGTCCGGGCTCCGGGAGGAATTCAGGGAGAATTATTCCATTGATTCCCATTTAACCACAGCGAAATCCTCGGTACTCTGATACGGAGACTAATGAGGAGAACATATAGACCTTAAAAACCCAAAACTGTGAAATTGGTCCAAAGTGAGTTATGCTAAAAGACCGTATTTTCGTGTATTTAATATCTATAAACTGGTCAAAAATGCTGATATTTCAGCTAATGGTGCCGTCTTGGGTCGCAATGACTTTAAATGGATGTAAAAAGGAACGGCGCTCCAAAAAAAGTACATTTGATTTATAAGGGTAATTTTTGGAGAGCATTCAAATCCATGGCATTTGTGAATTACAGATTGGTGAATATTACATACGCTGAAACACAAATAAGTGATTCTCAAATGCTGCTTCATGACCCAAAAACTGAAGACTAGTTTGTTCTGATTGGATCGCAGTCAACAGGTGAGAAAAATATATATAATAAAATCTGTTGGATCATGTCAACTGGTAAAAATGGAAAATGTTGAATGGATAAATTAATACATTCAATAATGGATAAAATCATAAATGTATGTCCATTTACTATTGGGTCATGGTTAACAGGTAAATATAAACAAAATATTAAATGCAAAAAATTATGAAAATAAATAAAATGTGAAAAATACACATAAATTTAAGGTCATTTTTCTGTTGGGTCACATTCAACAGATAAAAAAGAAACAAGGTTTAATGTAAAATACAGATTAATTTAAGACCATAAAACAGTTTTCTCACCATTTGAAGAAATTTGTAACAATCACCTCTGAATTAATTTTTTTATTTTTAGGTTTGCATTAGAGTTTTCATCCAAAGCAAACTTTATTTATGTTTTTAAATTGATATTTTACAACATTTCAATCTATTACTTGCCATGAAAATAGCCAAGAAAGCTGGCATGGCGTTAAAACACCAACTAACCAACCAAGTGATGCCCAAAGTAAAATCTGGATCTTGAATCTGAACTGGCAGAGAAAATGTAAATCATTAGTAAAAACCACACACACGCCCTTCATTAACACAATAATCAACGGTGCTTTTACAAGCCATTACCTCGCCCAGAGAGGAAGACTTTTCAATGTAAAACGCAAAAATAGAAAAGATAAAAAACACAACATGTTTTCCTTCAGTTTCCTTCTAAATCTCTAATTATAGATTGCTTTCGAGCCACTTTGAAGGAAGCTGTTAGTGGGGATCAAGCATTTACAGCTCCTCAGAGTGATAAAGATATAAACTACCACTGCTGCACCTCTGTTCAGGGATTTCTGATCCTCAAAGGAAATAGGAAAGCTATTAGGCCAAACGAAACCACATGCAAATCATTGGGAAGGCAGTTCCTCAAACTGCGCTGAAGCCTCCACATGTGGCACCGCTGCCCACTTGCGTGTTCATTTAGTAAAGGCACACCCATTCGAACCTTGGATTTTCACACTGATGATCATGTTTGTGTCCTGTGTGTACACAAATACATCTCATGTTTCATTCAACCAACAACATTGTCTCAGATTGTGCTCCTTAATGTCCTTGAAAGAATTCAAAGTAGGCACAAATGAATCATCCAATACGTGTATAAAGCTATAAAATAGACGTGGAGCAGCTTAGATCATTTGATGAGAAATGTTTGAGTTCATAATGAGATCATTTCATTGAGCTGAGTTTAAGTTTAAGATCTTTTCCAAAACTCTAGAGGATACGAATGTGGTATTCTATTGATTACATAATTACTATAGAGCACAACAGAAAAACTCCATTGATATTCTCAATATGGAAATTCTTTTTTAATGATAACTGATAAACCATTAAAGGCAGACCTGTTGTGAGCTCTGCGGTTCTTAATCCACTGTATATGCTTTTGTTGAACCCATCTGTTCACTTTAATTCAGCTTATTTTTAAAATAAGTGAGTTAAAAACTACATTACCCATGATGCTGTAGAGAAGATTCCACCAATCACAGAGTTGCAGCGAGCGAAGCTCCGCCCACCATAAATGGGTAAGCGAATATATTTAGCCTACATATTTGTATGCATGTGTGCTTTTATTAATATACATTATCTATAGAGATACAATAAACAACTTTAAATTAATATTTTATATTCATTTTTTATCTGATTATGTAATTAGCAATGCTTCATGTGATTATAGTTGTTGTTCTTTCCCTAATTAAATCCATTACAGTCTTGCAACTTTGTCTTTTTATCCAATATTCATATGCTTCAAATTCAAGTTTGTAATATTGTCATTCTCCTCGTATCTTGTTGGTTGGATTCATGGCGTATATTGCTTTAATTAAGCCTTTTTAAAAATCCCTATGGGAAGAAATGAATGGGAAATACTTCCAGAAAGCAATGCCACTGAAAAAGTGGGCGGCACTAGGACACTGTATTGTTATTTAATATTAACTACATTCAAAATGCACAAGGCTGATTTGTGTTCATTTTTATTGTATGTTTATTTATAATGCAGTATGATAAAAGACAAATCAAGCAATAATCAATTGACCAGCCAGGTGTCTTCTTCCAATTGCATCACAGTTTTAATAACTCATGTCTTTGCATAAGTTTCCATTCATTTGAGAAGGAAAGTCAAGGGATCAGATGAGCAGACGAGACTCGAGATAAATGCATGAGTGAATGCACATGCATTAGTATTTGGAAAAGGATTCTTCAGCTTTCAACACTCACTCGACCTCCTCCAATTATAGTGTGGTATATTGATCAAATGACCCCAAAACCGCTTGATGAGCATATCTGTATTTTTAAATGATTTACTGGAAGAAATATAAACGTGTATACATGCAAAACATTTATTTTGTCACTGTTTTGTTTGCAGTCTTGTATGAAAGCCACAGAGCTGATATCATAGGGTCTTTAAATGTTTTTTTATCTCGTACCAGCAGCATGGGAGAGTTTACTGCGTTATTTACTTCCACCGAAGTAGGGCTGTGGATTACAGCTGCTTATAAGAGCTCCAGAAATGACCTAATGTAACATTTAAATCTGCCAATAAATCACTGTGTGGTCTTTCCTGCAATGTTTCTGACAGCAAGGTGATTCATGTCGTTAGAAATAACAGTGCCCCCTATGGCACCAATCTAATTAGCCAGTGCAGTTCAATACTATGATTGCAGAAATGAATGTGTTGCATGATTGTGTATGTGTGTGCTTGATTTTGTGCTCGGCAAGGTAGAGACGCAGGGTCAGTTGAAGAGCAGACTGCTAAATATAGTCTGTGTGTTACTGTAAGGGCCAAACTCTCACAAACTACAAGCTTGCTCGGACCATGCCTTGTAATTGAGGGAGAAAATAAAGAATGAAATTACATGTTTATTTTTGAAAACAATTTTAATCTTCTCTCCCCTCATTTTGGAAAAAAAGCAACACCCACAAGGACACTCAAAACCAAGATGGGCTGTCGGAAGGCCGTTCCAGCTGTTTATGCACTTGATGGATGTGTGTAGGCCAGAGCGAGACTCTTAACAGCTGACAACGTGCATGAACACAGAACTGAAATATGAAAGCATAAGGGTATTTCAGAGTGAAAATGTAGTCAAAATTAGTCAAAATGTAGTCAAAGTGTAGTCAAAATCAGACAAAATGTAGACAAAATCAGTCAAAATGTAGACAAAATCTGTCAAAATCAGTCACAATGTAGTCACAATCAGTCAAAATGTAATCAAAATCAGTCACAATGTAGTCAGAATCAGTCACAATGTAGTCACAATCAGTCAAAATGTAATCAAAATCAGTCAAAATGTAGCCAAAATGTAGTCATAATCAGTCAAAATGTAGTCAAAATCAGTCAAAATGTAGACAAAATCAGTCACAATGTAGTCACAATCAGTCAAAATGTAATCAAAATCAGTCACAATGTAGTCAGAATCAGTCACAATGTAGTCACAATCAGTCAAAATGTAGTCAAAATCTTTATTTTTATATTTTTTTATATTTATATATATTCTCTTGTGTTGTCTTGCATATTTTACACTGTCCATTGAGCGGACCTGACCTGATTTACATTTCACTACTGATTATATTCTGTATAATTGAGTATGTTACGAATAAAAGAACCTTGAACCTTGAAAGTCAAGAAAAGAAACTAATTGCAATTGAAGTTTATAGGCAAGGCTGTTAAAAGCATCGTGCACTTGAGTAAAACAATATTAATTTAGCACATTTTTTTAAGTTTCGGAACACAAAAGACATCATTTCAACTTTTTAATTGTTTTAAGGGTTGATTATGAAAATAGAAAAATGTCGGCACACATGGGCTCCAAAGATGCAAACATTTTGATAACAGACTATGACATAAAAAACTATTTTCTATTTTCATGATCAATATGTAGTTGTTGTTGTTGTTGTAGTTATTTTAGTTGTTGTTGTTGTTGTTGTAGTTGTTGTAGTTGGGGAGTTTTTCCAGGGACGTGCTGTTGTTTTGATCTAGTTTCAAGGCTTGATTACAATCATTTTGCTGTTATTTCTCATAAGAAACTGTATAAAATAAGATTGTTTTAGCCTGTACATTGGCAGGATAACAGTACTTATACTTTCTGCTCTTCATCTAAAGACTGCTCATTACGTCTTTGAACCACCAACATCTCTTTAATAACAGGACTCTATGATTCACTTGATTTGATTGACATTGTTATATTCCTCAACTCTTGTGATATAAATCTGATCATAGCATTGTTGCTTAATTTGATAAAAATATTTGATCTGTGCTTCGAGTAATGTGTGAAAACATTTGGTTCTCAAACCTGCTTATGGGGAAAATCCTTGTCTGATATAAGATGGGAATCAACTAGTTTACTGATTTTATCAGTTCATTTTTCTTCAAAAAGTTTTAAATGGACACATCCTCGCCCTTCTCCCATACATATTCACATTAGAAAATCATAAAAAAACTGTTGATCTCAAGCAATCAAGCCCTAATTTTTCTACCATGTGACGACAATATGGAACCAATTAAAGGCATGAATGCACTGGCTGTGGATGCACACAATATTACATTTGTATATGAAGTCAAAATTCCATATTTTTTATAGACAGACGGACACAGACGGACACAGACGGACACAGACGGACACAGAACACAGACGGATGGACGGAGGATGGACGACGACAGACGGACACAGACGGACACAGACGGACACAGACGGACGGACAGACGGACACAGACGGACACAGACGGACACAGACGGACACAACACAGACGGATGGACGGGCGGATGGACGGACGGACAGACGGACACAGACGGACACAGACGGACACAGACGGACGGACAGACGGACACAGACGGACACAGACGGACGGACGGACACAGACGGACACAGCCGGACGGACAGACGGACACAGACGGACACAGACGGACGGACATTAAAAACAAGCTGATCATCTTGCAACATACATAACACGTCATTAACATACTTCATAAAAACCCCATCAATTATTTGTTAACCTGTAATATGCAAATTCAATCTTTAGCCTGCCGACTATGCACTTCAACACTTCTTCTGGATCTATACTAGCTCTATACTAGATGGGAATCAACTAGTTTACTGATTTTATCAGTTCATTTTTCTTCAAAAAGTTTTAAAATGGACACATCCTCGCCCTTCTCCCATACATATTCACATTAGAAAATCATAAAAAAACTGTTGATCTCAAGCAATCAAGCCCTAATTTTTCTACCATGTGACGACAATATGGAACCAATTAAAGGCATGAATGCACTGGCTGTGGATGCACACAATATTACATTTGTATATGAAGTCAAAATTCCATATTTTTTATAGACAGACAGACAGACGGACACAGACGGACACAGACGGACACAGACGGATGGACGGACGGATGGACGGACGGATGACACAGACGAGGACAGACGGACAGACATACAGACGGAGACGGCAGACGGACAGACGGACGGAGGACACAGACGGATACAGACGGACACCGACGGGCACAGACGGGACAGACGGACAGATAGGACACAGATGGACGGACGGATACAGACGGAGACGGACGGACGGACACAGACGGATACAGACGGATTTGACGGACACAGACGGAACAGACGGACGGACGGAGACGGACGGATACAGACGGACACAGACGGACGACGGATACCGACGGGCATAGACGGAACAGACGGACAGACGGACACAGATGGACGGACGGATACAGACGGATACCACGGACACAGACGGATACAGACAGACGGATAGACGG
>CM050419.1:35064275-35099275 GCA_027564155.1 Gymnocypris eckloni scoliostomus
GCGGGCTGCTGGAGATATAAAAGCGCTGCGTGACGAATCGGATGAAGACTCTGACAAGTGGAGCTACTGTTGCATTGGTGCTAAGCTGCGTATGATATCCTGTGTTTTATTATGCAATCTGTTTTTAGGAACTAGTCGAATGTGCTCCACGGAGAGCAGCGTATCATGAACATTTTCTTGACTGGGAGAAATTAATTACACTACCAGACAAAAGTTTCTGAACAGTAAGATTTTTATGTTTTTAAAGAAGTCTATTCTGCATTTATTTGATCCAAAGTACAGTAAAAAACATTTTTACTATTTAAAATAATTATTTTCTTATTTGATTGTAATTTATTCGGTGATCAAAGCTAACTTTTCAGCATCATTACTCCAGTCACATGATCCTCAGAAATCATAATATGCTGATTTTCTGCTCAAGAAACATTTATTGTTATTATTAATATTTAAAACAGTTGAGTACATTTTTGTTAGGATTCTTTAATGAATAAACAGATCCAAAGATCAGCATTTATCTGAAATAAAAGCGTTTGTAACATTACTATACCATTCAAAAACTTGGATTCAGTATATATATATATACATTTTTTTTGGGGGTCATATAAATTAATACTTTTATTTAGCAAGGATGCTTTAAATTAATCAAAAGTGATGATAAAGACATTTATAATGTTACAAAATATTTTTTCAGATAAATGCTGTCCTTCTGAACTTTCTATTCATCAAAGCAACCTGAAAAAATTATACTCATCCGTTTTCAACATAATAATAATAATAATAAATGTTTTTGAGCAGAAAATCAGCATATTAGAATAATTTCTGAAAGATCAAGTGACTGCAGTAATGATGCTGAAAATTCAGCTTTTTGCACAGGAATAAATTACATTTTAAAATATATTCAAATTGAAAACAGTTATTTTAAAGAGTAAAACTATCTCTGTTCATAACCTTTGGCTGCTGGTGTTTGTCTGGAGAGGACTACATCTGGGGAGTATTTTTAAATGTATTAATGTCTACAAATGATTATTGAATGATTTCTTATTCTTTGTTTTAGATTGCTTTTTTTGACAACTTTTAGGGAGCGGCTGTTTTTGCCGTTTCTGTCAGCAGAGCATCGGACATTCGGGCTTCCGATCGATGCACATCTCGTCCTGATTTTATTTAATTCAAATTTTTGTATTTTTGTAATCCTGAAAGCTTTCTTGAGGACTCATTGCTTTAATAAAACTGATCAGGACGTAATCTTCAGTACAATCCGGTGTACAGTGAACCGTTCACCGTCGTTGTTTTATTTAATTTCCTATTTACATCAAATCTAATTTATGTTTAAATTATGAGACAATCTTGTTTTGCTGAATGGAGGTAGACCATGAAGCCAGTCATTTATGAATAAATCAAGTCTTCTCATTCATGTGATGGTTTTATTTATTTTTCATTTGGATGAATTTATTTACAATTCTAACTTTGAATATTATAAGCAGAATTCAAATTTTAAGAAAGACTATGTATGAAATATGATTTTTTTTTAAAGTAAAATCCTAAATAATTGTGGAAATAAGATCAGTGGGCAGATTTCTATAAACTGATTACAGTAAAAGTCTATATTAAAGCATATACAGTAATGTAGTTATGCATTGAAACCACCATATATCGAGTTTCACTTATGTTTATTTGTTTCACAACAATTTTCGGGTCATATTTCACCCTTAAATCAAAAGAAAAACATACAACCAACATTTTTTCCTAATATTATCAAGACCATAAATTGTATTTTTAGCACATTTATCTTCAAATTATCATTACTGTAATACAAAAATAAAATAAAGTCAGTGGTAAAGTATGTATACATCATGATGTTATTATTTATTTGAATATATGTTAGTTTACATTAAACATGTTACAGTTATGATAATTGATGTTTTGTATTGCAGTAAAGATTAATCAGAAGCATTACAGTAATGATGAATTGAAGGGGATCACGATGCAAAACATCTCAATTAACCTAATTAGCTTAATTCTCTGTATACAAATATATCATTTTGGGTTGAAATGTGACCTGCAGATGTTTTCTTCATAATGCATCTGGTTTTAATATATTAAAAAACATCTAAATGACCAAAAACCTGCACAGAAAATACAGAAATATTCACGGTTTGTGTTCAGCCAAATGCATGTTGTGAGGTTGTGTTTCAGTATCACACCAGCACATTGAATCCAGAGACGCTGCATATGGGATGTCATAAATCAAACGTATGATGCTCAGAATAAGTTGACCACAGAGTGTGAGTAAAGCCTCTTTTCTCCAGAAATGACGTGTCATTGCTTTGACTGTTTGGCCCGTGAGTAATGGATGGTGAAGGAAGGAATATAAAGCCAGATATGTTTTCCTCGTGGCATCAAGCGCTCATATATTCTGAGTTTCTCCTCTCTTTGCTCTTACGGCTCAACAAATGCTTTAATTAGTTTGTGCAGCACAAACAAAGCAGAGCTCTCAGTCACACAAAGAGTCTCTCAGAACGCCACTGGAGGAAATTAAACCTCCCCCGCTGTCTGTGAGGAGCAATTACCCCCACCTGCATGCCCCAGCACCGGACAATTACCCCACATAACGCTGCAGGACGGCCGGCGCGGGGCAGGAGCTGACCGGAGGAGACTGACCGCTAACACCAGTCCTTATACACCGAGGGGGTTACATCTGATTACTGAATTCACTATTTATTTGATTTTATTGCAGTGCTTGTGAGGAGCATTTTATACTTATCTTTATATTTAAAATATTTTTGTTTTGTTTTTCTAAGCTTATACTTTCATGAAATGTAGTTTTATGACGTTTTAAAATGTTCCACATTCGGAATCTTGAGAAGGTGTTTGAATATGGAATTTACATTGAAATATAATTTGTTTAATTAAATGTTTCATTTTATGAGAGAAGAGACACCTTATACAGGTGTTTTTTTATATTTTATTACAGTGCCTGTAAGGAAGCACTTGAAATGTCTCTTTTTATTCTTTATGCTTCTTTGTGATTAATTCGGATCATGTGTGCATTATGTTTTTAATATTTGAGTTTTTTATAAACCTTAATGAAATTTAACTTTAAAATTTTAAAATGACCCACTTATATTGTGACTGTTACACTTCTTTTTACTGTTTTTATTCTATTTTATGAAAGTAAAGACTCCTTGTAAGTGAGGGTGTTTGTTCATTTATTTATTATATTTTATTTTATTACAGCGCTTGTGAGGAAACATTTGACTTGTTTCTTTTTTTAATAATTACATTTTTTTTCAATGATCTCCGCTCAGCCTTATGCATGTTATCTATTGTTGTTTTAAAAACCTTGTATTGTTATGAAATTGAAGCATGATTTTATGTGAGCTTATATTCACTGAAAAAAAAAGATTTTTAATGTTGCAGATAAAACAGATTATTGGTGTACATTTTTCCTAATGAATAAATAAATACTATTTCAGTTTTTCTACCTCAAAAGTTCAATATTTTCCGTTTCTTTGTGAAATCTAGCAATTTCTGAGTGCAAAGTGTATCTACAACCTTGTTTTCAGTGAATTTTGGCATCAAGAAGTTTGCATACAGCATTCTAATGACACTTTTTCATTTTTATTTAATATAGTAAAGACTTAGAAACACAGCAATGGGCTTCTCCTGTATGAGATCACGTCTGTGTGAATTGTGAAGTGACGAGATGCAGGTGAAGGAGAGCTGCTGAAAACTGCCGGAAGCGTTATTAATGATCAAACGCATGCATCATCCCTCGTACAGCGCTCGGGACGCATGGTTCTCGTTTACCGGCTCTAATGAGCTGGAGTTGAGGTCAGCTGGTGTAAAGCATCCCGGGGCCGGCTCTGTCATCAGGGCCTGACATGTTTATGGTGGTCTGAAGTGGGCTGGCGGTCGCGTCCGCAGCTTTAAAGGCCCGGCCGGGCGGGTGGAGGCTTGGGTGGGGTGTGCGTCCGTGGGTGGGGGTGTAGGAGCTTTATATGGGGGGTCCGTGGCTTCTGACTATTATTTTTGAACTTTTATACTCCCCTGTGGTGACGGTAACCTTGCTTTATTTTTATATCCTTACGTTGGAGGAGGAAAGACGAGGATCTGCCTCGAGTGAAGCCATAAAAAGATAAATATACTCAGAGAGAGAAACGAGAAGATCCTCAAACGACTCTCAGATGGTCAGGGGATAAATACCAGCTTGAGTTTTACTGGTTCTTGTGCTCAAGCTGGTGTGAGTGCTTGCAATGCTAAATAAAGTGTGCTTTAGTCTTTCGTTAGGTGCTCAAGCACTGAGTATTATCACTGTATGATATTATCATTAGTAGTATCACTGTATGATAACTTACATACAGAAGGATTATATTCAAAACATGGGTATGATTGTGGTACGGGTCCGATTGAGCCTAACTGGATTCAATACAATTCACCAAAAATAAAAAATGTATTATATTAAATTTAAAAATAATAAGTCTCAAACATTACAAATAAATAAACATGAGAACTTAATTAAAAATTACTGTATTTGAGTTTTCCATTAATTGTACATTTTTATTCAATATAATATATATTTTGTGTTCCTGTGGTTCAGTGGTAGAGCATTACGTTAGCAGCGCAAAGGTTGTGGGTTCAATTCCCATGAAACACACATACTGATAATAAATGTATAACCTGAATGCACTTGTTATGGTAAGCAGACTGGACACAGATGGATGTTTAAACAACGCTGTAGATTTATAGATTCAGCAATTGTGGGAGCAGGGAGAAATGGGAGTATGACTTTTAGTAGTTTGACGAGAGAGTAAAGGATATACTGAAGGTACTTGTCTTGCCAGGAACTCGTGGATGACGAGGAGAAGCACACACCTCGGATCAATGGCGGCCCGCGAACCCACGAGGAGGAGGAGGAACAGGAGGTACGTTTCTGAACAGGTATGTAGCATGTCGCATGTCGCATGTCGCATGTCGCATGTCGCATGTCGCATGTCGCATGTAGCATGTAGCATGTAGCATGTAGCATGTAGCATGTAGCATGTAGCATGTAGCATGTAGCATGTAGCATGTAGCATGTAGCTGTTGAGAGTCCACTTGGTATAATCGAGATCGGACAGAGTGCTGGAGTTGGGTGTGTGTCTTTATAGTGCTGGGTAGATTGGGTGATTAATGAGGTGCAGGTGACGTGAATCAGAACTCAGGTGATTGAGATCGTAGTGACGGATTGGTGGTGGAGCCTGGCTGATCTGTGACACTACTGTAAGTCGCTTTGGATAAAAGCGGCTAATAAATGCATAAATGTAAATATGAGTGTGTGCTGTGTATATTTATTATGTAAGTATAAAACACATGCATGTATGCATTTAAGAAAAACATGCTATCTTTATATATTAAATACATTTAGATATCATATAATATTCTCAATATATATGCTGTATGTGTGTCTATTTATATCATAAATGAACACAGTACACATGCATATATTATGTAAACAATAGGTTTTAATCACGATGAATCATTTGACCGCACTAAAGTATGAGCAACAGGTGTTTGCATGCTGAAGGATTAACAGATGAACTGTGCCTTCTGTCTGATTGAAGCGGTAACAATGGCCCTCACACTCCTCCACGGTCTTCCCTTCCCCTCAGGACGCCCTCGGGAGCGGGAGCGGCAGGTTCACACAGGTGCGCATCATTGTTTTAGGGCTCTCGGGGGCCGTGACGCCTCGGGCTCTGTGTACAACAATGACTGATGATGAAGGAGAAGAGGAGAGAAAACCAGGTCACCTAAAACAAGAAACCGAGGTCAGATGGGAAACTGATTAAGAAAGAGGAAAGAGAGTGTTGTGTTGTTTCAACACAAATGAAGATTGATCATCATTAGCTCATTTAAACTAACGGCGTGCTGAATAGAAGCACTGATCTGAGTCTTTACGGGCTCCAGTCTGTAACTGAGCTCGCTGCTGTCCTGAAACGTATCAAACGCACCACTAAATGGACCGATTCTGTTTATAGGAACTGTGGGCAGGCTGTGGCAGACTCCATGCCCCTGTAAAAAGATAATATGTTCCCTATTAAACGTCCCCTGGATGACAAATTGCTTCCAGAAAAATAGAAATGGAAGTTAGGGAAATGAGCTGTGACATTTCCAAATAGACATCCACTCTTAATTCCTTGAGTTTATCATTCTAGAGCTTTAATACGTCCGTGAATAGATGAGTGTGAAACCTGTGACCTGTCCGTTTCTTCAACTATATTCTAAGTGTGTCTTTTATACAATACGTGTCAATGGTGTTAAACGTGCTTCAAAAATACTGTTTATAAAATTTACAATTAATGAAAAAACTCAAATACAGTCATTTTTTCTCATGAACCTCCATTCTTAAAGCTACAAAGCGCGTTTTTCCACATTTATTTTGGAGCTTTTGCTTTTCAACGAGCAAGCGAATGCAAAACGAAGAACTACTGTGATTAAATAAAACCTTTCTAAACCTCCGAGGGACAATAGAAGCTCGTTTCTGCCTCAGAATTACAAATACAAACGATTATTGTGACCTTTAATCTCACAGTTCAGTCTTTTCCTCACAATTATGACTTTTTTATAATAATTCTGAGAAAAAAAAATACCGAATTGCGATTAAAACTCACAACTCTGAGAAGAAAAGTCTGAATTATGATATAAACTCATAATTGTAAGACAAAATATACACAGTTCATTTAAATGAGCTTATGATGATCAATATTCATATGTGTTGCCAAACTGAATGCTCTCGTTCCTTTTTCTGCGATTTTATATCTCATAATTATAATAAAAAAAACATTATATCTCACTATTATAACTTTTTTCTCGCAATTCTGAGAACAAATTATGAATTGCTAGAAAAAAGTCTGAATTGTGAGACATAAAGTCTTTATTTATTATTTATTTTATCATTCAGACGAATAATGCTGTAACAAAATGCAAGCTTGTAAATATTCATTCATGCAAGTATAAACTAAAATAGTAATAGGATTTGAATTACTAGTATAACTTATAATAATAACTAACAGTCATTATAATAAATAAAGAGATAAAACCATATCACCGTGACTACTGTCAGCCATCTAATACATTAGGCAGATTATTAATTATATTATATGATATGACAGCATGATACCATTAGGCCTATAACTGTCGTGTTCTATGCCCTGAAATAACATCTGTGTCCCTGCAGCACAAAACCAGTCTTAAGATACAGGTATATTTGCAGCAATAGCCAACAATACATTGTATGGGTCAAAATTATCATTTTTTCTTTTATGCCAAAAATCATTAAGATATTAAGATCATGTTCCATGCAGATATTTAGTAAATTTCATACCGTGAAGATATAAAAACTTAATTATTGATTAGTAATATGCATTGCTAAGAACTTCATTTGAACAACTTTAAAGGTGCTTTTCTCAATATTTCGATTTTTTTGCACCCTCAGCTTCCAGATTTACAAATATTGTCCAAAACATACATCAATGGAAAGATTATTTATTCAACTTTCAGATGATGCATAAATCTCAATTTCATCAAATTTACCCTTATGACTGGTTTTGTGCTCCAGGGTCACATATCGTCAGTTGTGTACTCTTGTAATTTGTTTATCTTTTTATCTCAGAATTTTTATTTTAACATCATTTATAAAAGAGTGGGACAACATTACAATTGTAGGCTACGTCCCATTTTTAAACACAGGATTGAGTTCCTTTTAAAATGCAGCCCAAAGTATTAGAAGAAGACTTTTGAAAACTGCATAAACAAATACTAGAGAGAGAGAGAGAGAGAGAGAGAGAGAGAGAGAGAGAGAGAGAGAGAGAGAGAGAGAGAGAGAGAGAGAGAGAGAGAGAGAGAGAGAGAGAGAGAGAGAGAGAGAGCGAGAGAGAGAGAGAGAGAGAGAGAGAGAGAGAGAGAGAGAGAGAGAGAGAGAGAGAGAGAGAGAGAGAGAGAGAGAGAGAGAGAGAGAGAGAGAGAGAGAGAGAGAGAGAGAGAGAGAGAGAGAGAGAGAGAGAGAGAGAGAGAGAGAGAGAGAGAGAGAGAGAGAGAGAGAGAGAGAGCGAGAGAGAGAGAGAGAGATGGAGGATGTTGAAGTGAGTGATTTGGGTTGGCAGGGTTCTGGTGGAGGAGTGTGGTGGTTCTGAAGTCCTCCAGAAAGAGGCGCCAGTGTGTCCAGCAGGGGCCCTGACCATGAGCCACTTCCCCCTCGTCTCAACCCCCCCCAGGAGTCACGGCCACAACGCCCCCCTCAACTCACCCGCTGGCAGGCCGAGAGCCGCTGCCACCACATGCTTCTTTAATATCCAGCAGAAATTGTAATATCTCTGTGGGTTCGCACACACACACACACACACACACACACACACACACACACACACACACTCACAAGTGTTCGCCATCATGCACGCCGGCGTATAACCCCACACACACATGCATGCGCACTCAGACACAACTGTTTGACATCATGCGCATTCTTGCACACACACACACAAGCACACAGACTTTGCATGCATTTGCGCGCGCTCACCAGCAAAAATCAATATATAAACAGAAATCATCTCATTCTCTCATTTAATGCCAAGAGTGGTTAGAGAGACATTTTAACATGATGTTACAGCACGTAATGGGAGGAGGAAAAATGCTCAACGCTGCACAAACCGGTTTGGCTTCTAATAGCAAGACTGACTTTAAACAACTGCAACGCCTGACCTAGTCTGACTCTGCGCCACGTTACGCCGGGCGGAAGTGTGTTTATTTGAACTTCAAGCTAACTTTTACTGCAAAAATATACGAGGACAGCAGTGGAGACAATCTTCATTCAGTCTGTTCAACAATCAAAACGCTTGACAGGGCAGAGCAGATATTTGGAGAACTTATTAGTGTGTTTTATTATAGAAGTTGACATCATTTAAATTATACAAATGGTTAAATAAAAGCGATGAGTATAATAGTAAAAAAAGCCACTGCTTTTACATTTATAAAAAAAAAAATTTGATTGTTTTGAATTATTTATGAAATGAAAAACAGCTGAACGTCTGATTAATGTAATTGAATAAGAGGGTTTTTAATCATGCATCCATTGACTCTTGTGTTAATCAAACGATTAATCGCAATCAATCACTTCCAAATTTAAAACTGTTATTTTCATGTATCAAATATATTTATTTATTATATTAATATCAATATAGACGTATAAATACATTTAAATATTTTCAAAATATAAACTGTATGTGTGTGTATTTATATATACACAGAACACACACATATATTACGCAAACAAAATTTTTACTTAGGATGCGATTAATCATGATTAATCATTTGATAGCACTTATAATATATATATATAGTATTTTTGTACCATGTAGAACCATTAAAACATTTTTACTATGTTACTTTTTCTTTGTTACCTGAAATAAACATTAACTGAAATAAAATTATAACTTATTTAATTTATTTTAGTTATCAATCCCACGTTTTTGCTCAGTTTAACTTGTGCTGGTAACATAACGTACTGAAGCTGAAATAAGAATTAATAAAAAACATATTTAAAAAAGCAGAAGCTAACGATAATGACAAAAACAACAAAATTACTCAAACTAAAATTCTAATGAAAACCAGGCTAAATATAAACATAAAACGTAAATATATCAGTGGTGCTAAAATAGCAGTGAAATGTTTCAGTTCCACCCAGTCTAGAGTGATGTTTCGTTTCTTCTTTGGGCTCCTGCGTTCACGTCGAGATGCATGTATGGAGAGGTGTGTGTTGTTGAGGGACGTACTGAAGGTTAGTGTGGGCCCATAATGACGCTGATCATTACAGATGAGAATTCCCTGAAACAGCCTGGGTTTGGATCCGGAACGCTCCCCTCCATCTCTAGAGCCACCAACCGCCGCTGCCGCCAAAAATAACACAGCAGCGCCACTCCAGCCCGCGCCTCACCACAGAGCGGCCCGCCGCAAGAGCCGGGATCAAAACACACACAAAAAAGGAAACACAGCATATTGGGGAAGGAAAAATACTGTTGTTGATATAACTTGGCTACTCGACTTCTTATAAGATGTGTGTGTGTGTGTGTGTGTGTGTGTGTGTGTGTGTGTGTGTGTGTGTGTGTGAAGTGTGTGTGTGTGTGTGTGTGTGTGTGTGTGTGAAAGGTGTGTGTGTGTGTGTGTGTGTGTGTGTGTGTGTGTGTGTGAGTGAGTGTGTGTGTGTGTGTGTGTGTGTGTGTGTGTGTGTGTGTGTGTGTGTGTGTGTGTGATGTGTGTGTGTGTGTGTGTGTGTGTGTGTGTGTGTGTGTGTGTGTGTGTGTGTGTGTGTGTGTGTGTGTGTGTGTGTGTGTGTGTGTGTGTGTGTGTGTGTGTGTGTGTGTGTGTGTGTGTGTGTGTGTGTGTGTGTGTGTGTGTGTGTGTGTGTGTGTGTGTGTGTGTGTGTGTGTGTGTGTGTGTGTGTGTGTGTGTGTGTGTGTGTGTGTGTGTGTGTGTGTGTGTGTGTGTGTGTGTGTGTGTGTGTGTGTGTGTGTGTGTGTGTGTGTGTGTGTGTGTGTGTGTGTGTGTGTGTGTGTGTGTGTGTGTGTGTGTGTGTGTGTGTGTGTGTGTGTGTGTGTGTGTGTGTGTGTGTGTGTGTGTGTGTGTGTGTGTGTGTGTGTGTGTGTGTGTGTGTGTGTGTGTGTGGTGTGTGTGTGTGTGTTAGTGTGTGTGTATATATTTGATAAATGTATTCAGATTATGAATGTATAATGTTATTATATGTATAAATGTATATGTATATTGTGTATATATGAGTGATATGTGTGTATGTTCATGTAGCTAATGTGTATATTTTATGTGTGTATGTGTCTGAGTAAATATGTATGTGTAGAGAAGTGTGTATATGTGTGTAGTTTATTGAATGAAAGTGTAGATAATGAGTGTGTGTGTGTGTGTGTGAAAGAAATGTGTGTGTCAAGTGTCATATGTGAAAATGTGTGTGTGTGTGTGTTACGTGTATAAAGTAACATAGTGCTATATCTATGTGACCCTGTGAACCATATAAGAGTGTGAGATGTATATAGCATTATGAAAGCTGAATAAATAATATTTCCATTGTGTGTGTGTGTGTGTGTGAGAGTATAAATTTGATGAGAAAATCCTGAAGTTGTTCAAAAAAATAAATAAAAATGTGTTTTTCATTGTGCATGCCAATTATTCTCAATCAAACTGCAGTTGGGCTTGATTAGATTAAAAATAACAAAATAAAATACAGCTAACTAACTAAAACAAAAACAATAAAAACATGATTACAATTTAATGTGTTTATTTATGTGTGAAATTTAAAAAATCTTCATGGAACATGATCTTAATATCTAATGATTTTGGCATAAAAGAAAAATCCATAATTTTGAGCCATACAATGTATTGTTGGCTATTTCTACAAATATATCTGTGCTTTATGACTGCTTTTGTGCTGCAGGGACACATATAGTCGTAAGTATGAACCCTTATAAAAGTAATAATAGTTTATTATTTGTTAAAATCACTAACACTAATTATGAACAATAGGTTTAATTTGTGTCTGTTAATGAGCATAATGTTTCTCCACTAGATGGAGTCATTGATGTGTTTTTAGTTTATGAAAATGACCGAACAAATACATGTAAAACAATATTGGAATTAAATGGCAAGTATATATGTACATATCTTTCATTTATTATAGAATCACATTTACTTGAATTGTCGTGTTATCGAAGTTGATATTGATAAGATACTAATATGTGGTGATTAAAACAGATTATTCATTGAGTTTGAGGCCCAAATATTATATTTATTGCTCATATGCAGCATGTTAAAAACTTTAAAATAAAATAAATAAATCAGTCCAGGAAAGTTTCTCAGTCTCATTATTTAGGTGTAAAATATTGTTTTGATATTAAAATAGCGGCGTCGAGCACCCCGTCAAGAGTCAACAAAACCGTATTGACATAATTATTTAACATTAAAATAAAATACAGCAAAACACAATAAAAACATTAAAAACTATTTACGGTAGGAAATTACTGAAATATCTTCATGGAACATGATCTTAATATCCTAATGATTTTGGCATAAAAGAAAAATCCATAATTTTGACTCATACAATGTATTGTTGGTTATTTCTACAAATATATCTGTGCTGTTATGACTGCGTTTGTGCTGCAGGGACATATATTGTCGTGTAAGTATGAACCCTTATAAAAGTAATAATAGTTTATTATTTGTTAAAATCACTAACACTAATTATGAACAATATAAATTAACTTGACGTGAGTTCAGCAAACTTAACTGGGCTATTCATACATTAAGTTTTAGTCAAAAAATGTAATCTAAACCACAAATGTAATAACACCAGACTGAGACACTTTTGTAAACAACACAAAGCAGAGGTTTAATTTGTGTCTGTTAATGAGCAAATAATTGTTTCTCCGCTAGATGGAGTCATAGATGTGTTTTTGGTTTTTAAAAAATGACCGAACAAATACATATAAAATAAATATTGGAATTAAATGTTTAAGTATATATGTACATATCTTTCATTTATTATAGAATCACATTTACTTGAATTGTCGTGTTATCGAAGTTGATATTGATAAGATACTAATGATGATCTGATCTCTAAAATTGTCTTTTATGTGGTGATTAAAACAGATTATTAATTGAGTTTTGAGGCCCAAATATTATTTTATTGCTCATGTGCAATTAATATAATTATATTCAGTTTAATTTACTCCGAATAAAGCATGCAACAGCCTCATGTTAAAAACTTTAAAATAAAATAAAATAAATAAGTCAGTCCAGGAAAGTTTCTCAGTCTCATTATTTAGGTGTAAAATATTGTTTTAATATTAAAATAGCGGCGTCGAGCACCCCGTCAAGAGTCAACAAAACCGTATTGACATAATTATTTAACATTTATAATATTGCTAGATATTAGATAGCTAGATATAGTTACTAAAGTAAATAAATAAATAAATTAAGGAAACGAGGGAAGAGGGATACACGAAATATAAACGAATAGGAATTAATATTATTTATTAATTCAATATTTTTGTTTGTAAATGGAAACCACTATTAGCATTACATTTGTTCGCGATAGTGGAAGTACTGGCTACATTCAAACATCGATTTAACACAGACGTTATGACGCATATATCGCACTTGCCTCCCATTGGCTGTGTTCGTCCGCGCTGCGTCTCCTCATTGGACGGTGATCAACCGATGAGCGTCCGTCTGTTCGCCCGTGACGTCACGCATTACTTTCAGTCGACCGCTTGATTTATGTATGAATCGCTTGTACGACGTGATCGCGAGGGAAAGAGGAGGCGTAAATGAGCGATACCGAACCGAACACCGAACCGTTTGCGCAACGCGCGCTTTGGGACATAATCCGGGAAAGCAGAAGCGCTCGCGCGTGTTTGTTTGTCTAGTCAGTCGTGACTAAATGAATGTTTGATTTCAGCGCCAGCCCGAGGACAGTACGCGTTAGCATGTGTTTTTACTATAGTAAAGCGGTGTAAACGCCAGGGTGTTGTGGAGATCAGCGCGGAATGGCATCGCGGTGGGTCGCGTTCATCGCTTTACTGTGGGGTGAGTCCTGCTCATGTTTCATGTACACATATGCTCCATATAATCCACCCAATCCTCCAATAACAGTGAGGTAATATTATACTAGCATGTTTTTTTGTGAGATGCTACAATAATGCCATTTTTAACGCTTTACCATAGTGGAATATTCATGTACTAATATTAAAGTTCTATGTATATATATTAAGCTGAAGTACGTATTTAGTGGTGTGTATATATCAAAGTAATATAGCAATACTATGTTGTCTATGGTAGTGTTCCTTGGAGTAGCATGTAAATACCATTGTGTATGAATATGGTAACTTAATCATTAAAAGCTATATTTAAATGTTTTGGGATATCATGAGAGTAGTACCATACTTATAAAATAGTAAATACCATGTTTTTTGACGTTTATACATTTGGCAGATGCTTTTATCCAAAGTGACTATTTAATTCAAGATATATATTTTAATTAGTTTATGCATTCCCTGGGAATCGAACCCACAACCTTGTTGTTGCAAGCGCCATACTGTACTAGAATATATTTTATGTTAGTATCTTGGTGTACCATGAAAATACATTGCGCTTTGGTCATTTGGTGCCATATATATATCAGTGTACTTTGGTATTATCGCCATCTGATAGTGTTTTTTTGTGTACAGTTCATTAAACTTGTGTCTAGTTTAATTGTATTACCAATATTGAAACTGTGTTCAGAGACACATGGTCTTTATTTGTCCCTTTACTTAATTCTGGCTTCATCACAGGAGCTTTAGACAAGGATTTATTATATTATGCATTTGGGAGATGCTTTTATCCAAATTGACTTGTATTGCATTTAAGAGATTTGACCAGTTCTTGCTTTGCTTTTATGGAATCAAACCCATGACCTTTGGCTTTGCTAGTGTTTGAGCAACAGGAAAGCACAGTGCTTGTATACAGTACAGCGATCCTTTCATTTCCACCGGTGTGTGATACTGACATCAATGTACGTATAAGCTGTGCTGGATTTCCACTGGCCTGCTGCTCGGGTTGTGCTTTAATTACACGTCTGATCCGCTTACAGCTTCTGTTCTCTGGTCATTATCGGGGGGGTGGTCTCTTCCCATGAGTCACTGAAACTAGGCTGATCTGCCAGAGAACACTTACAGAAATGACTGTAGTTTCCACCAAAATACAGATATTGCTAGTTACTGTCGTAACAATAAGCCAGAAATACATCTTTAAAATAAATGAGAATGACAGAAAGATGTCTTGCTTAATAAAATGCGCTCTCCTTTAAATATCAAATTGATTTGGAGTCATACTAGTTGAGGTAACATGTCAAGCAGTGTCCGACGTGTCCTATCCTGCAGGGACTACATCGAGTACTATGGTATTTTAGGCGAAACTGTTTACACCGTGGTAAATGTCTGAGATGGAAGCATGTCTTGTTTTTCAGGTTGTGGTTTAACAGCAGAGGTGACATCATGCGTATGTCAACTCTCAACCGCGTTACAATAGCTTAGTTTATCTGATCTTGTTTGCATATCTGCTTTCACAATCACCAATCAAACACAGACAGCTCGTTAAACTGGGAAGGGTTTTGCATTGGATTCAGAAGTTTACCTCTTCCTACCTAGTGCACGAAATTTACCTCTGATATTGACCTATTTATTGAATTAGTTCAGCATAAGTATTTCAAATAAACTTTTTGGGCGAGAAAATGAGTGAAGAAATGCTTCAGCTGTTATTGCTTACATTTTCTGCAGATGCTGATATTTATATGATGAAATTATAATGCTTGTGAGATCTTTATAACAGTACAGCAGGTACTTACATAATCTAAATATAAGCGGTCGCTCTATATCTCCAGTAATATGTGTTAGTAAGATGAGATGTAAATGATCCAGACATATAATGCGATGCTGATCGAGAGATGAAGAAATAAACGCTCCTCAGAAGATGTGATGAAGATCATTCCTCCGCTGAGGAACAGTGAAAGTAAAGATCCTGATGATCAGATTTGAGACTAAAACATGATTGATGGAGAATCAAGTAAAGCTGAGTTCATCTGGAGATATGACTGCAGTTATTCTGACGCTTACTTGATCAAAATCACTCCAGATGTGACACTGAAGCAGCAGCTGAAGGTGGACATTTGTATAATTACATTAAAAGAACTTTAACTTGATTAAAACAACTCTAAACTATCAGTCAGACAACTGAAGATCATGTCGATCATTTAAAGGTATTTTAAAGGTCTAAGAAGTTGATGTATCAGATGTAATGCAATGGCTTAATATAGTTAAGAGTGTCTGGTTTATTTGGTTCCTTTAGCAGAAAGAGTATGCATGTAAATAACCCTCGGACAGGTCTGTAAAATGACTCGCCCTATAAAACGATGAGTTCAGCTGTGCGCTCACAAGCAGTAAAACATGGGAATGGACCGGCAGAATGACATTAGTGTTCATTACGCTGACCCTTTCATTCAGAGACGCATTACAACATGCTCAAACAAAGAGTGGGCATGAATAAACACTACTTACGCCCAGTCCCGGGAATATGGGGCGGTATATGACAGTGCCCTCGTTTAAGTGGAGTATTGTGCAGTGTGCTAATTTATTGATCTCATTCACAAAACTGCTTTGCATGTGTTGATCCCTAATGTATAACAATTTTATTTTTTATATAGCACCAATAAAACAACCAAAGTTGAAATCCTTTACACATATACCAGAAATAAAACCACGACCAACATGACACGCCACATATCACTACAGTCTGTATAAAACATATACAAGTTCAGATTTAATTGTTGAAAATAAATATTTATATTAATTATAAAAAATAGCAAATTTCATAATTTATCACAACCAACCATTCTGGCCTGTTAAAGATTACATTTTCTTTAACTAGTTTCTGAGATGTGTCAGTGAGTAGAGGTAAAATCAAGGTAAATATCAGTATTTTTATTGTGTACTGTTTCCAATCAAGCTGTAATTTGGTGCGAGTATGCAGAAAATGTTAAAATATTTTTTTAAGATTGTATTTAGACTGCATCAAATGCTAACTAGAAGATGTGCAGTTTAGTTTCTAAACGCGGTATAGGTGAAGAAACACCTGTACATGTACAGTATAACAATCATTGTGTGTGTGTGAATCGACTTGTGTGTTCATGTCCTCATATATTGAGACTACAGATGCTTGAAACACCACAAGCATCACATGTGCTTCAGTAGGTGTGGAATAGATCAAATAGGTACAATATTCCTATTTAAATGAGTTGATTTGGGTGGAAATATTGAGCAGTGTGAGCTAATTTATCGACCTCACTCGGAAAGCCGCTTTAGATGAATTGATCCCTGTGGTTAACCTTCAGACTGATTAACATTCTGTTTGTGTGTGTGTGTGTGTGTGTGTGTGTGTTAGAGATCCAGTGCTGCGTGTGCCGTGAGATCACTCTTCCCGCCGGGCCGCTGTACCGGGTCGCAGGTTTCTCTCTGTCCATTCCCTGCGCCGTTTCGGGATACGAAGGCCCGCGGACGCAGGATTTTGAGTGGTATCTGTACCGGGATGATGCTGGGGGTCGGCAGATCGGTGTGGTGTCCACACGGGACGCGGGCTTTCCGTACGCACCGTTCCAGGGTCGCGTGCAGGCCGGCGAGGTTCGAGTCGAGAGGGATTCGGGTGACAGAGCCAGACTGATCATCCAGAGGCTCCGTTCAGACGATCAGGGCCGTTACGAGTGTTACACGCCCAGCACTGATACCCGCTTCCTAGGGAACTACAGCTCGTCAGTGGTGGTCAAAGGTAGGTGGAAAATCATCATCAACCCATCTTTCATTTTTTTCTGATGAAGATTATTAAATAATACATTCAAATGCATGTGCTAAACTTTTATTAGATGTTTCTGTGGGCCTTAGAAAGTTTAATGCCATGGTCTGTATGAATACTCTATTCTGATTGGCTGGCAGGTGTTGATTAAATTGTTTAACTGCACAGGTAGTTCAGTTTAATCACCATTCCATATTAATGCACTGCTTTAATTGATGCACACTAACTAACACGCATCACTCGCACACACACACACACACACACACACACACACACACACGGAGAGAGAGAGAGAGAGGTTGAAGATCACAGATTGTGCTGCACACACACACACACACACACATGGAGAGAGAGAGAGGTCGAAGATTGCAGATTGTGCTGCACACACACACACACACACACACGGAGAGAGGGAGAGAGAGAGAGAGAGAGAGAGAGAGAGGTTGAAGATCACAGATTGTGCTGCACACACACACACACACACACACACACACACACGGAGAGAGAGAGAGAGAGAGAGGTTGAAGATCACAGATTGTGCTGCACACACACATAAACTTGTTGTCAACACTTCCCTGCGATTTGTATTACTAAAATAAAAGATAGATACTAGATCGCTACGTTATATTTCCCAGCAACGAGGTGATAAAATCGCTGTTTTGAAGTAACGTTAATTATTTGTAGAGAAAGACGCGCAGACGCAGCAAGCAGGTACACAGTCACTGTCATCTCTCTCTCTCTCTTTCAATCGACAATTAATTGAAATACATGCTATTATCAAATAAATGTGGTCTTACCGCACTATTTCATCTCTGTGTCTGATTTGAAGCTGGCACAATGCTAGCGCTAACGAGCCATAACTGATGAAAATAACCATAATTTTATCCTTCCGGTCAAATATTGCCCTGCAAAGAGCAATACTAGTGTTAACTTGTCTATAACTTGGCAAATAACCATGGATCAAGCCAGCAAATATTAACATCTTTCATATGTGAATGTTGGCAAATGACCATGGCATAAGCGGGATAATCAGCGGCTAGCTGTGCATTAAATGATTTGAATGCACTTCACGGAGGAGAAGAACCACCCGATGCATAGCGCAGGGAGGCTCTTCAAATCGTTTAATGCACAGCTAGCCGTTTACTATCCCTTACTTGTAGTTAGCCATAGAATCATATTTAATCATCATATTAATATGTAGATGTTTAGTAATTTATTAAGGTTTTTTAATAAACATTTGTATTTTTTATTAACCATAATACCCAAATATTTTTTTATAGACAGTCAAAAATCATTGACCCTGATTCTTGCATATAAACATTAATTAAAAGCATGTTGTCCTTTATTTCCGCAGTGATTCCCGACACGCTCCTCATAACACACTCTCGCATTCTGAGCGGCCAACCCGTAATCGAAGGCACGGAGCTTCAGCTGACGTGTGCCACGTCGGTCCAATCGGATCAGCACACTCACGTGTCCGTCACGTTCGGCGTGCGCAGCAGCAGCGGCCCGGAGTCTCTGGGTCACAACCTCAGAGAGATCATCGGCGTCGACCGCGAGCTGCGCGTGACGCCGGGCCACAGCGGAGCCTACGGGACCAGATACCGGGACGGAGAGATCGCTGTGGAGAAGCGGAAGGGCGACGGAGGCCGGGATCTGTACGTGCTGAAGATGAGCGCTCTGGCACCCGAGGATTCTGGGTCGTATTTCTGCGAGGCTGCGCAGTGGATCAGAGATCCGGATAGCAAATGGGAACGCATCGCACAGAGGACCATGGAGCTCGGGAATCTCACCGTTCAACCGCTTGGTTAGAAATAAATTATATATCTATTAATAATTAAACTCATTCTGATTCTGATAAAGATATAATTTATATATGTTATAGTTATATATTAGTAAATATGAGCAATTACTAAATAAAAACAAAAGTAGTACTATTTCACTGTAAAATAAAATACTAAATATATTTATTAATTAGGATTTCAAAGCATGCCAACATATTCAGTTACACCAAATACACAAAATAATGATCTTTAAAAAGCATCATATGACCCCTTTAAGAGTAGCAAAAGCACACTGCTGGAAAGGGGGCGGTATGGGGTGCAATAATCGTTTTATCTTGATTATTGTGTTTTCATAATCATTGGAGGCTGAAATTTAAACTGTATTTTGATTAATCGCACAGCCCTAGCTCAGACAGTGTTAAGGTGCGTTCACACCAGACGCGAATGATTTACATGTTAAGTCAATGCAAAGACGCGAAAGACAATCATGTGGCGCTATTGCGCGAATTGAGCGTTTTTGCGTGAGCGACTTGAAAAATCTGAACTTTGGCGGACATTCGCGCCGCGATTAACCAATCAGGAGCTTGCTCTAGCAGTGACGTCATTACGAGCGGAGGCAGAAAATCCCAAACAACAATGGAGGACAAATTAATCTGGTTGTATGTGGGTACCCGGAGCTGTATATACATCTTCATACTTTTACAAAAACAGGAATAAATTGTGCAACGAGACTGGAGCTGCCTGGCAGAAGCCCCCCCAATGACGCGAATTCGCGTCTGTGGTGTAGTGAATTTCTCGCGCGAATGAAGCGAGTAAACTCAAAATGTTCAGCTTCAAACTTCGCGCGATTTATTCGCGTCATTCGCGTCTGGTGTGAACGCACCTTTAGAGTACTGCTCTAGTCTTTATGAATATAATAACCAGTCTGTCATTGCTCTCTCCGTCCGCAGCGGACACCCTGAGCGTGCGCTCTGTCCCGGAGGGTGGCGTCTCTCTGCGGCCCGGCGCTCCGCTCCGCCTCCGCTGTCAGGTGTCAGGTGTGGGAGCGTGGAAGCGCTCGGCGCTGCAGGTGCAGTGGATGCGGCGCGGGCCGGCGGGTGAGGTGGAGGTGGCTCGTGTGGATCCAGACGGCGTGGTGGCCTGGGGCGATGATCTCAGCCGGGCGGGAGGAGGAGGCAGCATGGAGAGGGAGGCTGATCGGGAGATTCTCTCTGGCCCTGTTCTCCGTTCGGCCCGCTGACGCCGGACTCTACCGCTGCGCCGTGAGCGTCTACGCCGGGAGGAAGACACCAGCACCGGAGAGTCCAGCCACGATCACACAGAGATCAGAGTGGGTCACTGTCAGCCTGAAGACTGAAGGTGCGTGTGAGAGTCTTTATTTACATTTAGCCATTGAGCAGACGCTTTTATCCAAAGTGACTTACAATGGAAGCATCAAAATCAACAAAAGAGCAACGACAAGTCTCAGTTAGCTTAACACAGTACATAGCAAGGGTTTTTATTAGTATTATATAGTAAATAAAAAGAAAACAGATAGAATAGAGCAAGCTAGTGTTAGAGGCCTTTTGTGCTTTTTGTTAATTGTATAATAAATATTGCTGTTAAATGATTAATCGCGATTAATCACATCCAAAATAACAGTTTTTGTTTACATGATATATGTGTGTGTACTGTGTATATTTATTATGTGTATATATATATATATACACACACGCATGCATGTCTATATTTCAGTCAAATATACTATGTTTATATATTAAATATATTGATTTATAGTGTAAATAATATGAATGTAAATATTTTCATGTATTGTATGTGTGTATTTATGTATACATAATAAATATAAACAGAACACACATATATTATGCAAACAAAAACGTTTATTTCGGATGCGATTAATCATTTGACAGCACTAATAACAAATAAAAAGAAAACAAATAAATAGAATACAAAAAGAACAGAAGCTAGTTTTTCGAATAGAGTGCAAGTTTAAAAGGGGCACTTTTTTAAAGAATAGAATTAGAACCGAGTACTAGAGTTAGAGGGTCAAATAAAAATGGAAGAGATGTGTTTTTAGCTGATTCTGCTCGGATTGAGTTTAGCAGGTCATTCCACAGAGGGAACAGTTAAAGTGCCCCTGTTATGGGTTATGAAAGGTTCATATTTTGGTTTTGGGAGTCCCCAACAACAGGTTGACACACATGCTAGGTCAAACAACACTTTCATTGTCTTATAATATGCTTATTTGCTCAACGACTCCCAAACGATTCGCTCAACGATTAATTATTTACCGGGAATTATCCGGTATTACCGGGAAAAAGCTGCATCTAATGACAAAAAATGAATTTGCATTTTCATTCAGATCAACCGAAAATACCAACAAGTGGGCGGCAATATGCTAATGTTTCATGTTGACGTCAAACAGCGATTGGTTTTAAAAACGACTCGTTTCAATGATTCGAGTCGACTCAATAACTTTATACACGGTGCACTTTCAGATTTAACACTTTGCAGGATGTTCACTTAGAGCTGCATGAAATATCATCTTCAAAAATCCATAATAGGACACTTTAATGTAAAAGTCTGTGATAAAAGTGATTCTCTTTGGGATGGATTAGATTAACCCGTATGCCGTGTTGAGAGTTTATTAACGTAGCATTGTGCTTGTGTCCGTTCAGAGGTGCGTGTATCTGCTAGCATTGATTTGCCGCGCCGGCCGCTCCTGAAGCGCGGCAGCACCGTCTCCCTGCTCTGCAACGTCTCTGTGGAAGCCAGCGGCGCTTCACGAGTCGAGGTCCAGTGGCTTCAGAAACCAGAGGAGCCGGCGAGGAAAGACGCCACGCTTTCTGAGGACAGCAAAGGCCGCCTCCTGGCGACTCTGACCCACGACGGCCTGACGCGCATCTACAGCAACGGCAGCGACGTGAGCGTGGACCGCGTGTCCGCCGGCTGCTTCCGGCTGAGGATCTTCTCGGCCGCTGAGGAGGATCAGGGACACTATCAGTGTCGAGCCGCGGTCTGGGCGCAGGATCCACACGGCGGGTGGTACAGCACCGGCGCTGAAGCCCAGTCAGTGACCGCACACCTGTACCTGTACGCACGAGGTGAGTTATGATCTGTACAGGAATAACCTCTGTGACGGAGGTCTTGAAAGATTGTGATGCCAAGGACTCCCAAACCTAAAATACAAAGGCGTCTAGATATTTGATATATTATTTTATATTGTTGTTTTGAATTCTAAATAAATATATTTGTTTTATATTATATTTTCAAATTGTTAAAATACTATCTGGAAAATATTTACTTTTAGTTTTATGTTTATTTTATTTTGGAAAAGAGAAAAAATGACATGCTAACCTAATTATTTTCATTTTTTACTAGTTATGTTCATACACACAGATATATACATTTTAATATTAAAATACAAATATATTGAAAATTACAACAACAAAATAAAATATATATATGTGTGTGTGTATATGTAATATGTATAGTTATACATTTTAGAATAAGTTATATTTTTAAATTGTTTTCCGTTTGTTTTTATTTCAATATAAATAATATTTACTTTATATTTATGTTGTTGTCATACGTGCACATTAAATTTGAAAGCAGTAAAAATACATTTTATATATTATATATAAAACATTTTTACAAATTATATATATATACACACACACACATATATTTTATAATACAAAAAAAAAATATATAATTTAATTTTAAATAATTATAATTTAATTTTAATTAAGTTTTTTCGTCCTTTTTTCATGTGTGCACAATAAATTTGAAAGCACTAAAATACATTTATTTTCATTAAGTTTTTGTGAAAAGTCCCGTTCTAGTGGCTTCCTCGTTCTTTCGTCGCGTCAACAATAAAACACATTTAGCACAGCATGCTTGCGTGATCTGGTGTTGAACTGAAAGACTGATTATTGACGTGTTTAATGTATTTCCTCCACAGTCACTGATCTGCTGCTCTTACCTCTCGTGATCGGCGTGTCTTCGGCGCTGTTCGTGGGCATATTGATTATCGCCACTGTGACGTGCTGCTTCATGAGCAGACTGGCTAGACAGCGCTCCCGCGTACGCAAGTAGGACGTCTGAGAGAGACTCTCGTGGGAAATAATTCAATGACTTGAATGGAGCAAAGAGAAACAGGGTTTAAGGTGGTTTGGCAGTCTTGACGTAATGTGCACTCAGAGATCAGAACGATGATACGGACACGTTTTATTAATCCATATGTGGATGCTAACAGGTGCATATACACAAACACATGTAGATTCACTTCAAGCAAGCTTCTATTCATTCCACTTGTTGAATATTAATTTCTCGGTGCATATGCTCAGAATGACTGAAAGGACGTCTGGACTAGAGTCTCAATGCAGGTATGAACCACTAATAATAATAAATCCACAGATGTCCAGCACTGAAATCACTCTCTGCTATGAAGTGTGCTCATAATTCGGTGTAAGATCAACAGAATACTTGTTAGTATGCCATATTTCTTCATCTTTTAACGTTTTGTAATAGAATGAGATGCGTTGGATATCCTGAGCAGTTGCAGTGACATGTAAGTGAATCCCTCTCTAGTGCTCGTTTGTTCACCAGTGACGTGTTCATGAAGTTACTTCGTTCTTATGTTGTGTATTATAAAATGGTCAATTTCACAATGACATGTCTGGAGCAGATTTGACCCCAAAATCTAAAGAAATAATGGCTTTTGCATCTGTGCATTGTTTTGCTTGTTTTTTTTGTTTTTCATAATACTTTCATGAAAATTAAGCAAATTCACAACCTAAATGGACATTATGGGATGTATGGCATACATTCAGTATAGCAAATACTAAAATACTGTAGTAATTGTTGTACTTAAAATATCTAATAATGCATGATTTGTCATTAAAAAGTAATGAAAATTAGATTTTTGGTTTTACATTACAGTTTGAATTTCACAAAGACATTTTCAAAATGCTTTTTTGGGTATATTTCACATAATATTTTTACTAAGCAAATTTACAACCCACATTTTGATTTCTATAATGCATTCTGTCTGGACATTATGATTTGTAAATATTGTCATAAATTCAGCACAGCAAATAATTGTTGTTCTAATGGTACATAAAATAATATATAGTTTTTGTAATTTAAAAATAGTGTCAAAAAATTAGCTTTTTGTCTATTACACTAATGAAAAATTAATAAATAACATATTGTGGGAAATGCAGAAAGTCCTCAAAGGAACCCCCGTGTTTATATTTTAGGGTCAAATACGCCCCAGACATTTCTTGCTGGAGTTGTCAGATTCATCTGAACACATTAAATATGAATAATATGAAGGTCTGAATAAGCTACGAGGAGTTCAGGCAGTTTAGCACGTGTCCTAAATGATATCTAGAGAATCCATAAAGATAAATGGAGTTTATTAATCCCGTTTGCCAGGATTTCCCACTTACAGGACCTGAGTGAGACATGGACCAAACCAGTTTGGTGGTTTTATACTGTAATGTTACTGTTTTGTGCATCATTCCCCAAAAGCGGTGCCTTTGTGTCCCTCATTAACATGTAAATAATGTGTTTCCAGGTTATAATATTGTGCTGTTCTCTGCCAAGCACCAGCACGTCTCCTCTTTAATCAAGATTTTACATTTCTATTGCTTTTGTGATTAAACCTGTGACTCTTTTTTATTATATAGTGAAATATTAACATCCACTTATCCTGTTGTGCCATAGTTACGTTTCAGCATTTATTAATTTAGCTTGAGATAATGCGATTAACACACAATTTGCTGTAAAACAGCTTTTTTAAGCAGAAAGCACCCGTCTCATAGCATGACCCGTCTGATAAAGCAGTGTTTTATAAGAAATGTGTGATAGATGTACTGGCTCATGTTCTCCAGTATACGGGTTAGTAACCAGCAGCCGGTAGGTTAGTTGAACGGATGATTGTGATGTGTTAGCGCTGCACTAATGTGAAAGCACATTAACATGGAGAAAAGGCATTCTGGACTTCTTTACAGCGTTCAGACGCTGAGCTCAGATTGATCCTCTTACGCCACGTGACGGTCGCTGAGAGCAGAATATTCTCTGGATATTAATCCTCAGTTTTTCTGGTTCAGACCGTAGACCTCTTGCTCTGTTGTGATGTTTCATCGTTTTCATTGCAGTGTTTATGTCAGATGTGCCCAAGCTTTTTAATACAAAGAGACAAAAATCAAATATGTGGCCCTGGAGCACAAAACCAGTCATAAGGGTCAATATTTCCAAATGTAGACGTATACATCCCATGAAAGCTGAATAAATAATATTTCCATTGATGTATGGTTTGGACAATATTTGAAAATCTGGAATCTGAGGGTGCAAAAAAATCTAAATATTGAGAAAATCATCTTTAAATTAGGTTCTTAGCAATGCATATTACTAATAAAAATTACATTTTGATATATTTACAGTAGGAAATTTACTAAATATCTTCATGGAACATGATCTTAATATCTAATGATTTTTGGCATAAAATAAAAATGTATAATTTTGACTCATACAATGTATTTTTGGCTATTGCTACAATATAGCTGTGCTGCTTATGACTGTGTCTGTGCTCCAGGGTCACATATAGTGTATTAGATTTTATAGAATTATTTTGTTAATATTTTAATCAAATTGGCATATATTATTTCTTAAATTTCAATGCAAAAAAAAAACGAAAATATTAATTAGAAAGGACGTTATGCTTCAATGGCTTGCCCCCCCCCCCCTTTGTTAATGAATGACACAGACGTGCGGTTTCATTTACTGCACACATACATACTGAAGCGCGTGATGCTCGCGGTGACTTCAGCGTCTGCCGTCTCACTAAATGAGGACATAAATACATGAACAACATCCCCAGAACTGCTCGGAGAGTCACTTCATGAGCATTTGACCGTTTCATTTGAGTAAAACGATCGTCATATCATATATACATAGGCTACAGAAACCTAAAAGGTCCTCATGGCAACCTGTCAAAATATAAGTTCGGTTTAGCGAATATATTACTAATATATTACTGTCTACAACAATTATTACAACTTTTGTTGAGAATAATCACACAATACGCTAAATACGTTTACTTTAAGTTTTACAAAATGTTTACAGAATGGGTGATCTCTGTACTTATGTTATTATTAATATTACTGTTTATTTAATGTTGTTGTTATTAACAGTTTTCAGAATTAAAGACATGTTTTAAAGCATTTAAAGAACGTTTTTTGTCAGAGCTCTTGTTATTATTAATTTTGGCATTCATTTTCATTTTTACACCAGACACGTATATCGGTTCAAAATATCGGTTATCGGTCTACTTGATCTGTAATAATCGGTATCGGTATCGGCCCTGAAAAACACATATCGGTCGACCCCTATCTCAAACACCAACATTTGTTGTCTTACCTTGTCATGTGCATTATATAATATGCAGTAATGCGGTTTTGGTAACGCTGTGTGTTCTTGCGTTTGCAGGTTTTGTTGTCAGTGGTTTTGTAACGCTGTGTGTTCTTGCGTTTGCAGGTTTTGTAGTCAGTGGTTTTGTAACACTGTGTGTTCTTGCGTTTGCAGGTTTTGTAACGCTGTGTGTTCTTGCGTTTGCAGGTTTTGTAGTCAGTGGTTTTGTAACACTGTGTGTTCTTGTTTTGTGTCGATGGTGTTCGAGGTTCCTGAATAAAACTCGTCCTGATACGAGATGTCAGATTGTTATTTAGCACACAGTAATGCACCGATAATCACATGAAATCTAGCGTAGCATCGTCTGCTGTGGGGTTTGCACTCGCACACAGTGTTTTTGTTTCGTTTTTTATTTTCAACCCTGAAAATCTTTTTCCTAGTTTGGTGTTTGTGGTCAAAAAATGCTTAAATCTCTCACTAAGCTGCTTTATCACCAGATCTTGATTCAATCATTAATACTTAGTCATTATAAAGGTATTCAGAATGTAGTTGTAATGCATTATTTCTTTTCACAAACAATTATCACCAAAGATAAAATGAATTATATGTTTGAAGGTTTGGTTTGTTTCTAATGCATTTTAAAGTTGCAACGAAGTATTATAATGCATTATAAAACTGTTGTTCATATCATGTAATGCATTATAAGGTGCAGTACAAGGCATAATTAATGCATTACAACTACTTTATGCATTATATATAAAGACTTTGAGTAAAATGTAACCCTTCAATCTTTATAATTGATTTGTTTTGCGTTTTATTTAGGAACCGTTTGATCATAAGCTTCATTGATCTGAGCTTGAAGTTTTTATAGTGTGTTCATGTAGAATACATTGTAAAGTAGTGCAGTGGAATGAAAAGCGTGTTGTGTGTGAACGGCTCTTTAAGTGTGTTTCAGTGGTGAGTGATTCTCATAACGACTGACGAAGAATCATTGAGGTTTCTCCGAGGTTGCACTGAAATGTATTTCTCTCCAAACGGCGTCACGTCTGAAATACTTCCTCCTCAAAAACCACATTCCTGAGGAAGAAGAAGCACTCCTTCCCCTGCGCTTATAAACCACAGCGAAGATACTTCCCAGAAATGATGCTTTTCATGCTTATCTCGTTTCTTTTCTGCTTCTGCTAGAGCCAGGTTTATTCTCGAAACTTGTCTTTTCAGTATTACGGGTTCTAGTGCTCTAAACCGCGTGTGACGTTCCTCTTTTGTATTAAAGCTTCCTCTAAATGACAGCGTAATAAAGCAGACATTAAAGCATCTGCACGTTATGCATTCGCTGCTAATCAGGCTTGACACTGTTCAGGGTTCATAGGTTAAGCTGAAGTAAAGCGGTGGCATCAGTGATCTCAGTTAAACGATCATGTGTTGTATGTACAGTAATGAACTAATAATGAGGCAAAACGAACCGGAGGGACTGAAATGTGAGGCTTTATATAAATCCACAAGCACCTGGTCTTGGGTCTGGTTTGGAACGACTCTGATCTACAACTTACTGAGTTAGAAATGTTGATTTCTTGAGAAAATCTAAACTTGCAGTTTGCTATTTCAGCGTTTAACATGTTCGTGTTTAACTTGGCAGTGTGAAATGATTTGTGCATCGTGTTATCTGACACATATAGTATGTTATAACTGAGAGAGAGCTGTTTCTAGTAATACAGTTCTGTTTGCTGGGGTGGATTTACCGTGTTTCGTAAGCTTAAATCACTGGTTTTACCCATGTCAAATATAAAAACATTTATAACATTGTGCATTGTTACATTCATCTATATATATATATATATATATACACATACATGCATACAGCCATTAAGCTCAATCAACATTCATTTAAAGTGAAAAGCATTTACAGAGCGGCTGATGTGCTTCATTCGGTCATTTGGTATGTGATGTGATGTATATCATGGCTGATGATGTTTTCTGGTGTGGCACGTCCATGATCGCGGTGTCACCAGCTCCCAGAAACTCGTCTGTGAGGAGAAAATCATCAAACTGTGAGCTTATGCTTCTTCAGCATTAATGCACCGTGTATGTGAAACATCTTGGACTCGCAAGAAGAAATGCCAAATGTTCTTAAAGGGACAGTTCACCCCAAAATTTACATTTTGACAAATTTTACAAAATGTTCCCCCAATATTTAAAATGATCCTACAGTGCCACCAAGAGGACACTTATAGTTTTAAATCGCCATTTATACAGGTCAGATTTTTTTGGCAACATCTATTTCTGCTCTTTTATAACTTTATACTCCCTGTCTTTACAGAGTTCAATACTCTTTTCACAAGGAGCATAAATAACTATGGAATTCTTTATATTTTTAATTTGTGATATTTATTGACAGCAAGGCTTTTTTATCTTTCTTTGAAACACGTAGCTCTCACATTTTATCATTAAAGCATCGTCTTTTGACGTTTAATAATCTGTAACGCAATTCCTGTTTTCTGGACTCAGCCCGCATATAGCTTAGCTTAATAGTACTTTTTACTAAATGTTATGTTAATATGTAATTTTACTCTCTTTTAGGGTGACTTTTACCATCTGTCTAGGGACTGCAGGTGAAAAATCTGCATATTGCAATCTGCAAACTCTGGCATATTGACAGAAATGTTTATTAATATGCATTGTCCCAGTAATAAATATAACGATAACTAAGAATTATTGTGTGCTATTTTACCTTATTTAAGACTTTTTATGGGCTCAAATTTAACAATTGAAATTAAGACTTAAGAACCCCTACTTTTTATTCACATATGTGCTCCTAAATGCATGTTATAGTTGGCACACATCTTTTTTATGGGTGCTTGTTTGAGAAAAATTATTCCGACTTTTTTCCTCACAGCTCTGGGAACAATAAGTAAGCATTGCGATATATAAACTCAGAATTATGACTTCATTTCTTGCAAGACTTTCCCCCTGAATTCTGAGTTTAGCCTATATCAAGAAATTGTTGGGGAAAATCGTCATGGAATAAAAATAAAAATTGCAATCTCACAATTCAGATTTTCTTCTCAGATTTGTGATTTATATCTGCGTCTGTTATCTCACAATCATGAGAACTGCAAAGGAACAACCTGTGACGGAAACAAGCGTGCTTCCAGTTAAAAGCCACGCGGTGCTCGAGATATCACGCGCTCTGCTGGAAGCAGTGTCGGGGGGGTAACGCATTACTTTTTAATTTACTAGAAAATATCTGAGTTATTTTTCTCCATTTATTGACGGAGTGCGCCGTGTGAACATGATCTTACTGTAGATATAATCTAGACTAAATATGAATGTGTATTAATTCATCCCACTCGCAAAAAACAGATTCAGTATTCATCAAAATGAATTAAAACAGTGAAATACAAACTCAGAATATGACGCAAACCTGCAATAATTAAACATGTTAAACAACACAAATATATCTAATCTCATTTTATTAACCGATGTGTTTTCTGCAGATCTTTGATGATCAGTTCAACCATATAATCAAACATGACTTTAGATAAACTAACAATGTTTTTTAATTTCTGAAGAGTGTTGAACTTCTCCTGTGTTCTTCTGTACAGACGTGATTTACTCGTCCTTCAGTCTGAGGTTTATTCAGGACACTTTTTGCTGTGAAAGACTTTTATATTTGCTATAAATATAACTTCTTGTATTAAAAACAAACAATCAAGCCCTGCTCATATTTAAAAAGTAATGTGAAAGTAACGTAACGCATTACTTTCCATTAAAAGTAACTAAGTAACGTAATTAGTTACTTTTTTAGGGAGTAACACAATATTGTAACGCATTACTTTTAAAAGTAACTTTCCCCGACACTGGCTGTAAAGCACATCATACACCGTGTCCAGCTGGCTTTACTGCTCCTGCACTGAACTCATTCATCACGGTCTCTGAGCGACAGCTTTGGTGATCTGAAGTGTGAGTGATCTTACCCCGCTGCGAGGGCACTGGATCTGAGCGTACCACTCCACACAGTACAGACACACGTGCACGCCCTGCCCGATGAACAGACACGTCCACATGATGATGTTCCACACCGGGCTCTTCCGCTTGTCGTTCATGGCGAAGTTGAACAGCACTGGAAAGATGAAAACAGTCAGTCAATGCATTTCTGCTCCCTAACAAGACAGCATGCCATGTCATCACAGGAGCTTGTTAGGCAACACGATGCTGTCTGAATATTCATGATAGCCAAAATATTACAGCAGCAAGGTATGTATGCATGCATTCATTTATTTATTATAATGTATATTATTAAGTCATTTATATTTATTGCATTATAAATAAATGCCTTGCTGCCTTAAGATTTTGGCCCAATATTTATTTATTTATTTATATGCATTTTTATTTTATAGATAAGGAAATCTTAGAATGCACTTGAGTGAGTTCAGCAAAAATGTTAAATAAAAATAGTTTTGAAGACTTTATTATAAGATTAAATTTGTCAATATTAACATGAACTAATAATGACTTCTAAAACACATTTATTTATCTCAGTTAATGTTAGTTTCAACATGTATTAATGCATTATTAAAATCAAAATTTGTATCTGTTATTATTTAATGAACCTGAGCTAACATGAACTAACAGTGAACAGGTGATTTTACTACATTTGATTAAATAAAATAGTTTTAAATTAATATTTTTATTACATTTGCATTATTTAATTTGTTAGTTAATGCATAGACTAGTTACTCAATAAGACCTTGTTGTAGTGTGTGTGTGTGTCCACTGCTCCAGGTGTGTGTGTGTGTGTGTGTCCACTGCTCCAGGTGTGTGTGTGTGTGTGTGTGTGTGTGTCCACTGCTCCAGGTGTGTGTGTGTGTGTGTGTCCACTGCTCCGTGTGTGTGTGTGTGTGTGTGTGTGTGTCCACTGCTCAGGTGTGTGTGTGTGTGTGTGTGTGTCCACTGCTCCAGGTGTGTGTGTGTGTGTGTGTGTGTGTGTCCACTGCTCCGTGTGTGTGTGCGTGTGTGTGTGTGTGTGTGTGTGTGCGTGTGTCAAAAAGAAATGCCATGTTTTAGTTTTCTCAACGTGATATTTTAAGTTTATACAACAAAAAGTTGAGAATTAAAAATAAGTTCACAAAAATCTGCTGAAGCTAGTTGCCTTAATTTTATGTTGGCTTAACTTTTGTGTGTGTGTGTGTGTGTGTGTGGAATAACCCTGATTTTCAAGCTAAAAAAAATGAAAACATTTATTTTGACCAATTGTAATTTTTGGAAATAATAAAAAGCTCTAAATAACAATATTTGTATTTTGAAGAAATGTTATTAGACCTTTATAGATTAAAACAAACATTAACATTCTATTCAAACCCATACCTAATAAATCCAGAGAAACTGAGAATTTCCATGCGGTCTCTAATTTTTTTCATAACTATATAGACACTTCAGACCTGCTCATCATACCGTTCATGACTTGGTTTGATTCGCTGCGAATGCAATGTTCATGATGTGATTCTGCATGTTTCACACCAGCATCTCTTGCTTTCTTACCACCGATGCCCGCGAACGTGCAGAACATGACCGGGTAGAAGAATCCGAAGCCCAAGGTGAAGGCGTATTCATGAACTAATGCAGAAACAGCAAACACGGAGAGCGTGGCGACCGATCGGAGCGTGTGACCCGTCAGCTGAGGATTGAGAGGATTTCAGGTCAGGATTATTCAAGCATGACACGAGCTTCAGGAGCTTCAGGAGACTCGGTCCTCACCCAGAGAAAGTCTCGGTAGACGTAGTAATAAAGCCAGTGACATCAGTTTACTGTATAGAATATGATACATTCATACAATGTTTCTGGTTGTTTTATGTATCGGTGCACGCTTTAAAGAAATATTCTATACAATTCAGATGTGCCATAAATGTCCTCATCTTCAGTTCATCCCAGATGTATATGAGTTTGTTTCTTCATCAGATTTGGAGAAATGTGTCTCAGCAATGGATGCTCTGCAGTGAATGGGTGCCGTCAGAATGAGAGCTGATAAAAACATCACAATAATCCACAGTCCATCAGTTAACATCTGGAGAACACAAAACCTGACACAAATCCAGCATTAATATGTTTTTAATTGAAATACGACTCTATAATCCATAATAAAGCTTCCTCCGGTGAAACAGTGTTTCCTGTTGTCTCTCACACCAAAATACTGCCACAAATGTATTTGTTTTGGACTGTTTTGTCTTGTACACGCTGTGCAGATTTCTCTCCTGATTCAGACCAGAACACTGTTTCACTGGAGGAAGCGTTTTTATGGATTATGGACGTTTATTTTAGTTAAAAACATCTTTATGGTGGATTTTTTCTTAGCCTTTGTGTTCTCCAGATGTTAACTGATGGACTGGAGAGGTGTGGATTATTGTGATGTTTTTATCAGACTCTCATTCTGACGGCACCCATTCACTGAAATCCGATGAAGAAACAAACTCATCTACATCTTGAATGACCTGAGGGTGAACACATTTTCATTTTTGTCTGAACTATTCCTTTAAAGGAATGAGATTTCCACTTACTTTGTAAAACATGCGGTCGGCGAAGCGCAGCATCTCGGCGAAAGCATTGAGCCAGCAGTGCAGGAAGGCGTAGAAACCCAGCATTAATATGAGCATCCCTGAACATGACATAAACAGTCTCGAATCACACAGACTGCCTGAGAACGTCAATACTGAACCGTTTGATAACAGCATCAGCTGAAATTGAAGCAGTGTGTGTGTGTGTGTGTGTGTGTGTGTCTGTGTCTGTGTCTGTGTCTCTGTGTCTGTGTCTGTGTCTGTGTCTGTGTCTGTGTCTGTGTGTCTGTGTCTGTGTCTGTGTCTGTGTCTGTGTCTGTGTCTGTGTCTGTGTCTGTGTCTGTGTGTCTGTCTGTGTGTCTGTGTCTGTGTCTGTGTCTGTGTCTGTGTGTCTGTGTCTGTGTGTCTGTGTCTGTGTCTGTGTGTCTGTGTCTGTGTCTGTGTCTGTGTCTGTGTCTGTGTCTGTGTCTGTGTGTGTCTGTGTCTGTGTCTGTGTGTCTCTGTGAGTGTGGGTGGGTGTGTCTGTGTCTGTGTGTGTGTGCGTGTGCGTGTCTGTGTGTGAGTGTGTGTCTCTGTGTGTGTGTGTCTCTGTGTGTGTGTGTGTGTGTGTGTGTGTGTGTCTCTGTGAGTGGTGGGTGTGTGTGTGTGTGTGTGTGTGTGTGTGTGTGTGTGTGTGTGTGTGTGTGTGTGTGTGTGTGTGTGTGTGTGTTCTGTGTGTGTGTGTGTGTGTGTGTGTGTGTGTGTGTGTGTGTGTGTGTGTGTGTGTGTGTGTGTGTGTGTGTGTGTGTGTGTGTGTGTCTGTGTGTGTGTGTGTGTGTGTGTGTGTGTGTGTGTGTGTGTGTGTGTGTGTGTGTGTGTGTGAGTGAGTGAAACATTGCTGTGTGTAGTGTACTGCGTTGTGCTAGGCGAGACTTGTTAAAGCACCTGCTTGTCGTTGGTTTTGATTGCTTCTATTGTCCTCATTTGTAAGTAGCTTTGTATAAAAGCGTCTAAATGTAAACGTGTGTGTACACTCGTGCAGAAGTGTGTGTGGTACCTGGGAAACTGGCGTGGAAGAGCGCCAGGATGAATGTCCGTGTACTGAAGGGCTGGTTGCTCTTGTTTCTGAACACAGGGATGCACAATCGCACCAGGATGAAGTACAGATAGAACAGACTGGCCAAGATCTGCGAGGAGCACAACCACAATACAATCGACGTTTATGATTAATAACATATTCTGTGTTGTGACAGTTTTCATGACTGACACACTTCCCTTTAAAACTTTTTATATTCTATGGGTTTAATATTCTCTAAATAAACCCATACTGATCTGAGAGTATTACTGTAGTATTAGACGATCTAACACCTGATAATACTCATAATTTGCTGGTTATTACTTACAAATTAAAGTCTGTTACTGGTTACAGATTACATGACAAAGATTTAGCCAGTAATGTAATCCCCTACATTACACATGATGTAATCAGACTACTTTTAGATTACTTGTAATCTAACTCGTTTATCACATTGATTTAAATAAGATATTGATATAGAAATACAAAGAGAAAGAAAATATATTGCATTTGTTGTCATTAACATGAAGTTGTTAAACGTTGAATGACCACAAAACTGGAAGACTTTATAGAAGTTGTACTGTATATACTGTATATAATATGTAGGCTATCTTAGAAAGGAAATATTAAAAGATGAAAAAGGAGAATTAGTAAGAATCAATAAATTATGAATAAATTATTGCTATTGTGTGAATAACATGTAAGCATGTAATCAATAAAAAAGTAACTCTAGTCTGATTAGTTTATTTTAAAATGTTATATAATATAATTACATAATTT
>CM050419.1:35104275-35124275 GCA_027564155.1 Gymnocypris eckloni scoliostomus
AGACAGGAAGTGACATCACAGCGGCGGCGCTCACCTGTCCTGGGTGTGTGTGTGATCCGGGTGTGTGTGTGTGTTTGTGTACAGCGCTCGCTCCAGCAGCTCATTCAGACGCATCAGCTCCTCTTTCATCCTCTGATCACAAACACTTCAGTTATTATTGAGGAATTATGACTCTTGTTGTTGTTTGTTTGCTATAAGCACTAATACAAGTCATTTGATCAATTAAAGTAATCAATTAATTTGATCTCAAAAATGTTGAGATGTTTTGTATATTTTGATGCTATTTTCATAACATTTAACTCACATTCTCATGCAAACGATGATGCATTATTTTATATGTATTTATTAATTAAATGTTTTATTGCAGTATTTATACTTCATGGTATTTTGTACTTTAAGGTGCATGGTTTAAATGGATAAAAATATTAAATTAATTTGACTAAATTAGTTTAAGCTTGTTTAAATGGAGGAAAAGTATTAATGTAAGAATTTTACTAAATTGTTTTAAGTTTAAAAATGTATTAATTATTAAGGTAACGCTTTACAGTAAGGTTCGTTAGTTATCAACATGAATTAAGAATGAACAATACTTCTACAGCATTTATTAATCTTAGTTCATGGTTATTTCAGCGTTTATTAATGCATTATTAAAATCTCAAGTTGTGTTTGATAACATTAGTTAACGAACAACTGTGTTTTCATTAACGAACATTAACAAAGATTAATAAATGCGTTGTTCATTGTTTGTTCATGTTAGTTAATACATTAACTAATGTTCATAAAGGACACCTTGTAAAGTAAGCTGATTGAACTGAAAATGTGTTAAATTAATTTTATTAAATTATTAAATGAATTTAAGCTGGTTAGAAGGAAAAATAATCACTAAAATAAGCTGTAATGGATTAACTTATTATAAGATTATTTAAATTTAAAAAATCATTAATTTTACTAAATTAATTTAAGCTGATCTGAATAAAAATGTATTAAAATAATTTTAATAAACTATTAAATTAAGCAAGTTTAAATAAAAAAAATGTAACGTAATTCTGCTAAATTCATTTAAGCTGATTTAAATAAGAAATTATTAAAGTAATGCATTCAATTGTTATATTAGTTGATTTAGAATAATTTTAAAAAATGAATCCGTATTTTTTCCCATGCATTTAACCTAATGGAATGCATAACAAATGCATGAAAATATTGCAGTTAAAATACTAAGTTATGATTTTTGAAAGTGTCTTACCTCCACATCTTCCCTCCTCAGTGTTATATCACTCATATTTGTGTGATTATCATCTGCAGACAGACAGAGACACTTAATACAGTAATAATGGTGTAACTGGTGGAGCAGGATAAGTTAAATACAGTAATAATGGTGTAATAACTGGCGGAGCAGGATAAGTTAAATACAGTAATAATGGTGTAATAACTGGTGGAGCAGGATAAGTTAAATACAGTAATAATGGTGTAACTGGTGGAGCAGGATAAGTTAAATACAGTAATAATGGTGTAATAACTGGTGGAGCAGGATAAGTTAAACACAGTAATAATGGTGTAATAACTGGTGGAGCAGGATAAGTTAAATACAGTAATAACGGTGTAATAACTGGTGGAGCAGGATAAGTTAAACACAGTAATAATGGTGTAACTGGCGGAGCAGGATAAGTTAAATACAGTAATAATGGTGTAACTGGTGGAGCAGGATAAGTTAAACACAGTAATAATGGTGTAACTGGTGGAGCAGGATAAGTTAAATACAGTAATAATGGTGTAACTGGTGGAGCAGGATAAGTTAAACACAGTAATAATGGTGTAACTGGTGGAGCAGGATAAGTTAAATACAGTAATAATGGTGTAATAACTGGTGGAGCAGGATAAGTTAAATACAGTAATAATGGTGTAATAACTGGTGGAGCAGGATAAGTTAAATACAGTAATAATGGTGTAACTGGTGGAGCAGGATAAGTTAAATACAGTAATAATGGTGTAATAACTGGTGGAGCAGGATAAGTTAAACACAGTAATAATGGTGTAACTGGTGGAGCAGGATAAGTTAAACACAGTAATAATGGTGTAATAACTGGTGGAGCAGGATAAGTTAAATACAGTAATAATGGTGTAACTGGTGGAGCAGGATAAGTTAAACACAGTAATAATGGTGTAACTGGTGGAGCAGGATAAGTTAAATACAGTAATAATGGTGTAATAACTGGTGGAGCAGGATAAGTTAAACACAGTAATAATGGTGTAACTGGCGGAGCAGGATAAGTTAAACACAGTAATAATGGTGTAATAACTGGTGGAGCAGGATAAGTTAAACACAGTAATAATGGTGTAACTGGCGGAGCAGGATAAGTTAAATACAGTAATAATGGTGTAATAACTGGTGGAGCAGGATAACTTAAACACAGTAATAATGGTGTAACTGGTGGAGCAGGATAAGTTAAACACAGTAATGATGGTGTAACTGGTGGAGCAGGATAAGTTAAACACAGTAATAATGGTGTAACTGGCGGAGCAGGATAAGTTAAACACAGTAATAATGGTGTAACTGGTGGAGCAGGATAAGTTAAATACAGTAATAATGGTGTAATAACTGGTGGAGCAGGATAAGTTAAATACAGTAATAATGGTGTAATAACTGGCGGAGCAGGATAAGTTAAACACAGTAATAATGGTGTAACTGGCGGAGCAGGATAAGTTAAACACAGTAATAATGGTGTAACTGGCGGAGCAGGATAAGTTAAATACAGTAATAATGGTGTAACTGGTGGAGCAGGATAAGTTAAATACAGTAATAATGGTGTAACTGGTGGAGCAGGATAAGTTAAATACAGTAATAATGGTGTAATAACTGGTGGAGCAGGATAAGTTAAACACAGTAATGATGGTGTAATAACTGGTGGAGCAGGATAAGTTAAACACAGTAATGATGGTGTAATAACTGGTGGAGCAGGATAAGTTAAATACAGTAATAATGGTGTAATAACTGGCGGAGCAGGATAAGTTAAACACAGTAATAATGGTGTAATAACTGGTGGAGCAGGATAAGTTAAATACAGTAATAATGGTGTAACTGGAGCAGGATAAGTTAAATACAGTAATAATGGTGTAATAACTGGTGGAGCAGGATAAGTTAAATACAGTAATAACGGTGTAATAACTGGTGGAGCAGGATAAGTTAAATACAGTAATAATGGTGTAATAACTGGTGGAGCAGGATAAGTTAAACACAGTAATAATGGTGTAATAACTGGTGGAGCAGGATAAGTTAAATACAGTAATAATGGTGTAATAACTGGCGGAGCAGGATAAGTTAAACACAGTAATAATGGTGTAATAACTGGTGGAGCAGAATAAGTTAAACACAGTAATAACGGTGTAATAACTGGCGGAGCAGGATAAGTTAAACACAGTAATAATGGTGTAATAACTGGTGGAGCAGGATAAGTTAAATACAGTAATAATGGTGTAATAACTGGTGGAGCAGGATAAGTTAAATACAGTAATAACGGTGTAATAACTGGTGGAGCAGGATAAGTTAAATACAGTAATAATGGTGTAATAACTGGTGGAGCAGGATAAGTTAAACACAGTAATAATGGTGTAACTGGTGGAGCAGGATAAGTTAAACACAGTAATAATGGTGTAATAACTGGTGGAGCAGGATAAGTTAAACACAGTAATAATGGTGTAATAACTGGCGGAGCAGGATAAGTTAAATACAGTAATAATGGTGTAATAACTGGTGGAGCAGGATAAGTTAAACACAGTAATAATGGTGTAACTGGTGGAGCAGGATAAGTTAAATACAGTAATAATGGTGTAATAACTGGTGGAGCAGGATAAGTTAAATACAGTAATAATGGTGTAATAACTGGTGGAGCAGGATAAGTTAAATACAGTAATAATGGTGTAATAACTGGTGGAGCAGGATAAGTTAAATACAGTAATAATGGTGTAACTGGTGGAGCAGGATAAGTTAAATACAGTAATAATGGTGTAATAACTGGTGGAGCAGGATAAGTTAAATACAGTAATAATGGTGTAACTGGTGGAGCAGGATAAATTAAACACAGTAATAATGGTGTAACTGGTGGAGCAGGATAAGTTAAATACAGTAATAATGGTGTAATAACTGGTGGAGCAGGATAAGTTAAATACAGTAATAATGGTGTAACTGGTGGAGCAGGATAAGTTAAACACAGTAATAATGGTGTAACTGGTGGAGCAGGATAAGTTAAATACAGTAATAATGGTGTAACTGGTGGAGCAGGATAAGTTAAACACAGTAATAATGGTGTAACTGGTGGAGCAGGATAAGTTAAATACAGTAATAATGGTGTAACTGGTGGAACAGGATAAGTTAAACACAGTAATAATGGTGTAATAACTGGTGGAGCAGGATAAGTTAAATACAGTAATAATGGTGTAACTGGTGGAGCAGGATAAGTTAAACACAGTAATAATGGTGTAATAACTGGTGGAGCAGGATAAGTTAAACACAGTAATAATGGTGTAATAACTGGTGGAGCAGGATAAGTTAAATACAGTAATAATGGTGTAACTGGTGGAGCAGGATAAGTTAAACACAGTAATAATGGTGTAATAACTGGTGGAGCAGGATAAGTTAAATACAGTAATAATGGTGTAACTGGTGGAGCAGGATAAGTTAAATACAGTAATAATGGTGTAACTGGTGGAGCAGGATAAGTTAAACACAGTAATAATGGTGTAATAACTGGTGGAGCAGGATAAGTTAAATACAGTAATAATGGTGTAACTGGTGGAGCAGGATAAGTTAAACACAGTAATAATGGTGTAACTGGTGGAGCAGGATAAGTTAAACACAGTAATAATGGTGTAATAACTGGCGGAGCAGGATAAGTTAAATACAGTAATAATGGTGTAACTGGTGGAGCAGGATAAGTTAAATACAGTAATAATGGTGTAACTGGTGGAGCAGGATAAGTTAAATACAGTAATAATGGTGTAACTGGTGGAGCAGGATAAGTTAAATACAGTAATAATGGTGTAACTGGTGGAGCAGGATAAGTTAAATACAGTAATAATGGTGTAACTGGTGGAGCAGGATAAGTTAAATACAGTAATAATGGTGTAATAACTGGTGGAGCAGGATAAATTAAACACAGTAATAATGGTGTAATAACTGGTGGAGCAGGATAAGTTAAATACAGTAATAATGGTGTAACTGGTGGAGCAGGATAAGTTAAATACAGTAATAATGGTGTAATAACTGGTGGAGCAGGATAAGTTAAATACAGTAATAATGGTGTAACTGGTGGAGCAGGATAAGTTAAATACAGTAATAATGGTGTAACTGGTGGAGCAGGATAAGTTAAACACAGTAATAATGGTGTAATAACTGGTGGAGCAGGATAAGTTAAATACAGTAATGATGGTGTAACTGGTGGAGCAGGATAAGTTAAATACAGTAATAATGGTGTAATAACTGGTGGAGCAGGATAAGTTAAACACAGTAATAATGGTGTAACTGGTGGAGCAGGATAAGTTAAACACAGTAATAATGGTGTAATAACTGGCGGAGCAGGATAAGTTAAATACAGTAATAATGGTGTAACTGGTGGAGCAGGATAAGTTAAATACAGTAATAATGGTGTAACTGGTGGAGCAGGATAAGTTAAATACAGTAATAATGGTGTAACTGGTGGAGCAGGATAAGTTAAATACAGTAATAATGGTGTAACTGGTGGAGCAGGATAAGTTAAACACAGTAATAATGGTGTAACTGGTGGAGCAGGATAAGTTAAACACAGTAATAATGGTGTAATAACTGGCGGAGCAGGATAAGTTAAACACAGTAATAATGGTGTAACTGGTGGAGCAGGATAAGTTAAACACAGTAATGATGGTGTAACTGGCGGAGCAGGATAAGTTAAATACAGTAATAATGGTGTAATAACTGGCGGAGCAGGATAAGTTAAACACAGTAATAATGGTGTAACTGGCGGAGCAGGATAAGTTAAACACAGTAATAATGGTGTAACTGGTGGAGCAGGATAAGTTAAACACAGTAATAATGGTGTAATAACTGGTGGAGCAGGATAAGTTAAACACAGTAATAATGGTGTAACTGGCGGAGCAGGATAAGTTAAACACAGTAATAATGGTGTAACTGGTGGAGCAGGATAAGTTAAACACAGTAATAATGGTGTAACTGGTGGAGCAGGATAAGTTAAACACAGTAATAATGGTGTAACTGGCGGAGCAGGATAAGTTAAACACAGTAATAATGGTGTAACTGGTGGAGCAGGATAAGTTAAACACAGTAATGATGGTGTAACTGGTGGAGCAGGATAAGTTAAACACAGTAATAATGGTGTAACTGGTGGAGCAGGATAAGTTAAACACAGTAATAATGGTGTAACTGGTGGAGCAGGATAAGTCAGACTCACGCTGTCTCGGGAGACGGTCTCTGTGGGACGCTGGCCTTCTGTCCGTCCTCTGGAGCGACGCACCGCGGTCTTACTCGTGGTGTATGTTGACATGATCTCTCTGTGTTTTAGTCGCTCAGAGTCCTGCTGAAATGAGTAAAACAGAAGAATTAGAGTCAGAGACGCGTGTAGATCATGATGAGAGACTGAGTTTCTGAAGTCTGTAAAGCACCAGAACACTGAATGTTATCTCTGAATTATTTAATATGAATTATAATAGTTCATTTATCAAATAAATTTGTATGAATGGATAATTTATTTGAATTATGTATCTATAAAGATATATATATATTTGCTAATTGTGTATGTATGTATGCACATATATATATATATATATATATATATAATATATGTATATGAATGAATAGATAAATACAAATTAATAAAGAATAATTGTAAAAATAATAATAAAATATATAAATTATATTATTTTCTATTTTCTATTTATATATAGTATATTTATTAAATATGTATTTAATTGTATATATTTAACTAACTTTGTGTGTTTCTCTTCAGACCAACATAATCAATCTTCTTTTGCAAAGTGACTGAAACTCGTGGATTTTGTCTTCTGCTTTTGGAGCAAATGAGAACGCATAAAAATATGTATTTGTTGTAGTTTCTGACACCATAAAAGTTTTCCCAAATATGACAACTTTTACTTCTGAGAACGCTGCAAATGTGAAAAGGGTTCATTAAATACAATAAATGGTATGTTTTTATAAAATGAACATATATCTATCTATATGGGGTATATTTGTAGCAATAGCCAACAATACGTTGTATGAGTCAAAATTATTGATTTTTCTTTTATGACAAAAATCATTATGATATTAAGTAAAGATCATGTACCATGAAGATATTTAGTAAATTTCCTACCATAAATATATCAAAAGTTAATAATTGATTAGTAATATGCATTGTTAAGAACTTCATTTGAACGACTTTAAAGATGATTTTCTCAATATTTTGATTTTTTTTGCACCCTCAGATTTACAAATTATGTTCTATCTCAATTTTTATGACTGGTGTTATGATCCAAGGTCATATATTTGTTAGTGTTACATAGTTACACACACTCTAAAGCATCATGTGATCTTTTGACCCCCGCTGAAGTGAGCTGACCTGAAGTAACCGGTGTTAAACTAAACTAGGTTACTCAACTGAAAGTAAACAGTGCTGATGTTTGACTGAGGACGGGTTCATGACCCACAGTAACCCCTGTCACTGTACCGCATGTGTGTTTACCGTGTTTACCGCGTGTGTGTCTGCTGCTCACATATGACTTCACTTCAGAGATAAAGCAGTGCCATGAATACCCAGACTGAAATATAATTTATATGAGCAGTAATGGCTGATAAATGATGCTGATAATGTTGTGTTTGTCACACTGTTCATCTGAAATACTCGTTAAACGTCTGGGAATCTCTACCTTGATGAATTTAATGCAATATATTTACAATTTTAGTCAAGAAACCATCCTAAAATCTGCTAAATTAAAGTATTTCTAAGAGCGCATTTATGAATGAATCTCATAAAACATGTTTTTTTAGATTAGATTAGATTAATCTTTATTGTCATTGTGCAGAGTACAAGTACAGAGCTACTGAAATGCAGTTAGAAGTGCAAGAATATAGTGTTTTAAATACAGATACGTGTATAGTAAGTGAAGCTATAACTTACAGTATGTACAGGAGAGTTTCTATATACAATATTAAACAGAGTATGGTGCAAATGTAGGGTTATAGGTACAGTATGAACAGCAGAAGTGTAAGAACATGGTAATAAATACAGATGCTTTGTGTGCAATAGTATTGTTAAACAATGTATATGCAAAATATGATTAGTGCAATAATATTTGTATAGAAATAGTTAGCTTTGCTTTGTACAGTAACACTGTTAGACGTGTACAGTGTACGTCTGGCTCTTATTTCACCCAAACATCAACAAGAAACGCATTCATTACTTAAATATACAGACATTAAATAAGTGTTTTAGTTTTTTTTGCATAACAACAAGTTTTACTTTAAAGTTTGATTATATTTTAGTTTTTTTCTCTGATGAAACTCTTATTCTTATTAATGTATTACATTTATTGCTCTCACTTACTGTAACACAGTTTTACTTGAAGTAAAAATTACTTTAATATAATTTTGATGTATAAACACTACAATTAAAAAATAACATAATAATAATAATAATAATTATGTGGGATGGAAATGTGATCATCATGAAAATATCAACATGTAAACAAATTTATTTCAGTTTTTTAATATGACCTGAACATGGTTTTGACCAATTTTACCCTTATTAATATGCATTAAAAGTAAGAAAGTCTCCCCTGTAGCCTGTAACACGCCTCAAATCTGTATGAATATCATATTAATCAGGGTTGTTTATTAAGCTTCAGAATGCTGCTGAGCTGTTGCTGTACTCACCGTGAGCGCCGAGTCTGACTGCAGGTGTCTCTCTGTGAGCTTTGCTCTGTAATATCATCAGTGTCCCTGCAGCGTTCTGCTATCGATCGGTTTAGATACGCAACCTGCCCTGATGACCCTCAACCTCACTCATAACACAACGGAGCCGGACTCTGGGGCCGGGATTCTGGAGAGCCGGGACTCTGGGGCCGGGGACTCTGGGGCCGGGGACTCTGGGGCCGGGACTCTGGGGCCGGGACTCTGGGGCCGGGGACTCTGGGGCCGGGGACTCTGGGGCCGGGGACTCTGGGGCCGGGACTCTGCGGCCGGGGACTCTGGGGCCGGGACTCTGCGGCCGGGGACTCTGGGGCCGGGACTCTGCGGCTGGGGACTCTGGGGCCGGGACTCTGTTGTTTGTCTCTGGGGCCGGGGACTCTGGGGCCGGGACTCTGTTGTTTGTCTCTGGGGCCGGGGACTCTGGGGCCGGGACTCTGTTGTTTGTCTCTGGGGCCGGGACTCTGGGGCCGGGGACTCTGGGGGCCGGGGACTCTGGGGCCGGGGACTCTGCGGCCGGGGATGACTTCCTCACGTCATTGCCCTGCTGACGTCTGGAGCTCAGGATGCGTTGATATAGGGGGCTGGAGATAGTGACGGGTGGTGGACGACACAAACCCTTCCTCACTAAACACTTCCGTCTCATCATCACTAAACACTTTCCTCCAACTTTGATGAGAACACCCTCAAATTAAAGCTCATAGTCTGCACTTTAAGTTATATAACTGTAACTTGAATATGTTTTGGTCAGCAGCTAAATTGTGTCTGTGTCCAAATACATATAGACCTGACTGTACTTGTATTCATCTATATATATGTACAATAATAAAAACACACACTTAAGTTCATGGACTGGATTCTCTTTATTAAAACTTTTTAATAGCAAGTTTAAGATCAACTATAAACACAGGTGTTCACGGACTGGATTCTCGTTATTGAAAGGGTTTTAATGGCGACAGGCCTGTTTGTCCATCATGCACTACAAAAACCAACCACAAGAAACTGATTCTAACACATCCTTGATCCTTCATCATGTGCACCGACACACAGATCCTCATCAAAATATAATACAATTTTGATATAGGCTAAAATTATTTATTTATGGTGCATACTGGTTATAATCGTATACAGAGCCTTTAAAGTGTTACTATATTTTTCTCATAGACACATCCCGACTGGCAGATCAGGATATGTAGAGAGGTCAAAGGTCAGAACCCTAGGTCATGTGATCAGAGGTCACACTGGCTGATGTGTCGGATCACACGGTTTTCTCATTTCTGAGTTTAGAAATTGTAAAGTTGATCATTTCTCAACTGCATTAATGAGGTCTCTTGATTCTAGGAACGATCCGATCTACTTACAATTGATTCGAATTATTAATATGTTTAGTTTTTAATCATCTGACTTGCACTTCATCTCTAGTTGTTGTTTGGTTAAATAATAGTTGTTTTCTTTATACAACGATACTAATAACATAAATAATGCATACAAATCAGCGCATACCAAACACACAAAAGCTATTCTGTCGTGTATAAAAATAGTTACAGCTACATAAAAATAGCTACAGAATTTCATAATAACATCACATTAATGTCAATAATAACTAAAACCATCATATGCTCTGTTTCTGAGTCGTTCTCGGGAAACACTGACATTTATCATATATGCATCTTCAGGAATGTCTTCCGATATTGTATAAAAAACTGATATTTAATGATTGTAAATGTGTGTTTTTCATTAGAATAGTAATATACATGGAAACATGTATCAATGCATTATATAGGATTATTCCAATTAAAATATTAAATTGAATTCTACATTTAATTTAATAATTAAATGTAATAATTTAATTTGGCCACTTTAATGCATTTTAATGGTTAATTCAAATTAAATTGAATTATATTATTAGTTTTAATTTAATTGTAAATTTTAATTTTAAGACTTAATATAATTTTTAAATTAAATGTACAATTTAATGTAATAAATATTTTAATGATTTAATTATAATTGTAATTAATGTTAAGGTTATGTTTATTAATTGAAATTATTAAATTAAATGATTTCACTGTAGTTTTGACTAATTCCTAATAATTATTGCATTAAAGCGAGTGATGTTGCACTATAGGTAGTGATTGGTAAGGGCTTGTGGGAAATGGTGCACTGAAAACCCAGATTTGTTGCTAAATGAAAATGTTCTGTCGGTTGTTTTCTGAGAACGACCTCACATATATAAACTCTTCTGCTCGTGGCGTTTCATCTTCACGGTCCGAGGTTACACGACACATTAGATCATATTCATCAGGCAACATGCAAATATACAGAGAGGAGGATTCAGAAGAACAGATCGCCTGCAGAGAAAGAGAAGAAGAGAATATTCTCACGCTCTTGTCTTGATTTCCAGGAGAAATACATACTTATCCTTCAGTCGAGATACAAGACGGTGAGAAGCAACGTCTTAAACGTTTATGCTCAAAGCAATTCATATCAGAGTCAGAAAAGAAACTTAATTCAAAGGAAAATCAAGATTATTTGTCTGACTGCTCTTGCTTTAAGCATAAACGTATTATTTTATTTATTTATTGTTAGAAAACAAGACTTCATATTTTAAGTATGGAGTCTTGTTTCCATCACAGAATTAAAAAAGGTATTTGTGACACTTTTATTTCACAATTCAGTTTTTTGCAATATTCTGTGTCTTGCAATAATATGTTTAAATCTTGAAATAATAGAATTATGAGATATTTATAAATACATGTTTTTTTCACAACAAAATAAAATATAAAAGGTTAATTGCAACTTTTTATTTCACAATTCAGTTTTTTTCCTCACAATTCTGTGTCTTGCAATTCTATGTTTAAATCTTGTAATTATAGAATTGTGAGATATTTAAAAAAAAAAATTGTTTATTTGCCACAATTTCAAACATAAAAAGATAATTGCAACTTTTTATTTCACAATTCTGACTTTATCCTCACAATTATTATATTTCTACTGGAAAACAGGATAAAAATTCATAGACAGAAAATCATGTTATGTTTGCATTAACACTAATAGTAACACATCTTTGTTTTTTGGTCTGTATGTAATACTGTGATTGTTGTTGACCTGTGTGCTGCTCTTGAAGCTCGTGTTTGTGCTGGAGATGATCTGCTGGCTCATCGTGACACACACTACAACACAAAACATCATTAGATCATCAGCTTATTACACACACACACACACACACACACACACACACTACAGCACAAAACATCATTAGATCATCAGCTTATCACACACACACACACACACACACACACACACACACACACTCACACTCACACCACACGCACACTATAGCACAAAACATCATTACATCATCAGCTTATTACAGTATGTGCTGTACAGTCACACACACACACACACACACACACACACACACACTCACACTATAGCACAAAACATCATTACATCATCAGTTTATTACAGTGTGTGCTGTACAGTCACACACACACACACACACACACACACACACACACACACACACACACACACACTCTCTCACACACACACACTCTCTCTCTCACACACACACACACACTCTCTCTCTCTCTCTACACACACACACACACACACACACTCTCTCTCTCACACACACACACACTCTCTCTCTCACACACACACACACACACACACACACACACACACACACAGACACACACACACACTTTACACACACACACACACATAATCATACACACACACTCTCTCACACAGACACACACACACACCACACTCACACACACACACACACTCTCTCTTCTCACACAACACACACACACACACACACTCACACACACACACAGACACACACTCTCTCTCTCTCACACACACACACACTCTCTCTCATTTCACACACACACACACACACACTCTCTCTCTCTCTCTCTCACACACACACACACACTCTCTCTCTCTCTCACACACAGACACACACTCTCTCTCACACACTCTCTCTCTCTCTCTCACACACACACTCTCTCTCTCTCTCTCTCTCTCTCTCTCACACACACACACACACACTCTCTCTCTCTCTCACACACACACCACACACACACACACACACACACACACACACTCACCTGTTCTCCTTCACATCTGTGGCATTGAATTGAATGAATATGAATTAAAAGAAGTGTAGCAAGTATAAAACATGTTCATTTACATGTACTGCTCTGTGAAATTATAAATTAGGTGATGAGCGGATCACGTTCAGTGCTGCGGAGTAACTAGTTACATGTAACAGAATTACGTAATTTAATAGCAAAATAAATATAACTGTAATCTGTTACAGTTACTGAGAAAAATGTGTAATTAAATAACAGTTACTTATGAAAATTTTACAAAGGGGGTGACATCTGAATATCTTCACACACATACAGTCGGATTTGATTGATTGACAGATTGCTTTAACTGCTTTAAAATATGAGACACCAATGTTTCATGTGTGTAGGACACATGCTTATTTGGGTTTATGAATATGGTTTATTTTTTAAGATGATCTGTTATAGGTTTTGTTAGATGTCAGTGGTTCCTGTCATAACTATGCAAAGATTTGATCTCAAAAACAGTATCACAGATATTAAACTATATCTTGTTATGATTTTAAATCTATATTTTACCTCAGAATGACCTCGAAGTGAAAAAGATGCTAAAGTCTGATTTGATGGAGGCTGTCGAAATCAGTCTTGAGTTCTACGGTAACTTAATTAACCTGCTTTACATAACAGTTTAAAACATTAGACATTTTGAAAAGCAATCAGTTACATTCAATAAAGTAATTGAAATATTTGTAAACAGGGTAATTTGTAATCTGTAACGTTCCCAACACTGATTATAGCGTATATGGGTGTCTCAATCAGGTCCCGTGCAGACATTGTTTACAGTTTGGACCCATAAACTGCACAGAGCGATGAGCTTGTATTCAGGCGATGAAAGTAAAGAGAGTTTACCGCTGCTGATGTTGAGTGTGTTCCCGTGTCTCTCGTCCTCTGACAGCGTGCTGTTAACATGACAAACAGAAGCACATCTTCTACATCAGCTGCGGTTATAATACACACCGTTCAGTCGATCAGAGCCGGAGACAGCAACTTCTTTCGATGGAAAGCAGCTAAAGCCAGTCTGAAAAGTCGCTAGATGATGTCATACGCATAATTAGCATATTCATGACGTCATCGCGTCCTCTCTGTGCCCATACTGTATTTCAATGCAGCCAAAATCTCTGTTTTACTTTATATATTTTACTGTTTCTGTTGTCAGTCAACGGGATGAATAGTGACTGAAACACAGCCCTTAAGAATACATAACCAGCTCTCCCTTCCAAGAAGTTAGTCTGCACAAATTTATAATTGAGCAGATGAAATCAGATAATACACAAGATAATACAAGACAAAGACAACTCCTGTACTGTGACTTCGGCTATATTTGCATGTAAAATCAGAGAATCAACATAATATCTGTTTAACTGAACGGGCTGCTCTCACTGAACAGAGCAGATGCAGAGAAAGAGCTGACGATCACAGAGACTCGCTAAAGTTCGTCCAAGAAGTCGCTAGATTTGTCGCTAGTCGCATGGGGGGGTCTGAAAAGTCGCTAAGTTGGCAACATTGATGCTCACTTGTTGGTGAAGCTGGACTCAGTTTGGGGTTTTCCAGCGGCGCTGGTGAAGCAGGCATTGCTGAACGTGATTGGCTGATCCCTGCTGCGCTGGGTCATGTGATGTCCTGGGCGTTAGAATATTTAATTATATTATTATTACATTTAAAATATAACTTTTATTTATAATATTATGTTATTCAATATATTTACTGTATTATTTAATTCATTATTTACACAATAATATGATTATATTTATAATATTACTAGTGCTGTTAAACAATTAATCATATCCGAAATAAACATTTTGTTTACATATGTGTGTGTATACAGTGTATATTTATTATGTATATATTAATACACATGCATGTGTATATTTCAGAAAAACATGCTGTTTATATATTACATCTATTTTTATATAATATAAAGTACATGGCTATAAATATATACATGTAAATATTTTCAAAATATGTGTGTGTGTTTATATATACATAATACATATACACAGTACATATATATTATGTAAATATATTTTTATTTTGGATGCGATTAATTGTTTAACGGCACTAAATATTACATTCGTTTATAATATTATAAATATGTTATGAAATATATTTAATGCTTTTATTATTAATGTAAAAATATTCGTAGAAATATATATACATTTATAAAATTACTAAATTAAATAATGTACTGAAAATGTTTCAAACATAATATTTATTATCTTATTAAATATTGTTAATAATTTAGTACATTATTTATACTATTCTAATTTTAATATTAGTATATTTATAATATATATTATGTGTTATTCAATATATATATAAAATGTATTATAATTAACAATTGAATCATATTTCATAATCATATTAATATATAATTTAATAAATGTTTTTTTAATATACACCTTTTTTTTCATGTTATTAGGAATAATTAATATATCGTAGAAATTGTACATTTCATGACATGCTGAAATGTGTATACAGATGTGACCCTGGAGAACAAAACCAGTCATAAGGGTCATTTAAAAATATATAGATTTATATATCATCTGAAAGCTGAATTAATAATCTTTACATTGATGTATGGTTTGGACAATATTTGTAAATCTGGAATCTGAGGATGCAAAAAATATAATATTGAGAAAATCATTTTTAAAGTTGTCCAAATGAAGTTCTTAGCCATGCATATTACTAATCAATAATTAAGTTTATGGTATGAAATGTACAAAATATCTTCATGGAACATGATTTTAATATCCTAATGATTTTTGTCATAAAATAAAAATGTATAATTTTGACCCATACAATGTATTGTTGGCTATTGCTACAAATATACCTGCTGCTTATGACTGCTTTTGTGCTCCAGGACACATATTATAATATGGTAATGGCTATTTTTGGATAATATAGTAGATAAAACACTTCACAAATGAAAGCTGCTTCATCTCATGCGGAGTACTAATAGAGATGGTGCTTGAGAAGGATTAGTTTAATGGTCCAGTAGAGCGCTGGACTGACCGATGAGCGCGGCGTGAGGCCGCCGGAAGCCGCTTCTGGCCCTCATGGCGTCTTTGATTCGCTCGACCTCCTGCTGGTAGCGCCGGCGGTCCTTCATGGACCCTTCTTTGGCTTCTCTCAGCGCGTCCTCCAGCGCTCGAACCCGATCCGCCGTGGAGCGAAGACGCTTCTCCAGCTTCGGAAGCTCACAGCGCAGATCTGTGTTATCACGAACCAGCTGAGAGACAGCACAAAATCAACACTGAATCCTGAATCCAGCTCAATCAGGTGATATAAGACCCAACAATACGTCATATACAGTCAAACAACATTATTCAGACGCCTTTAACATTTCTTACACTGTAAAACAAAATCAGTCAAATTTACGGTAAAAACCGGCAGCTGTGGTTACTGGAATTCTACTGTAAAAAAAATACGGTAACAACATTTTGGGTTTTACGGTTATAACTTAAATGTACAGTTAAATACCGTACAGTTTAAATTTACCGTACACTTAAATTTACAGTTAAATTTACAGTTAATAATTTTATTAACTGATATAATGTTAATATACCAACCTATTGAAGTATTGAAATCTTTTTTGTACCTTTGAAATACACGGATGGTGATGAGTGTCTGAATATTTTTTGATCCCAAATGTTACTGTATGAAGATTTTTAGTGTGTGATATATAACAGTTCACTTTATTTTGCTATCCTCACTTACATAAATGAACTATAGTGTCCTGCACCTGCTAGTAAAAAACAGTCTGGTGTCTGAATAATTGGGCTGTATGTCTCTCTTACATGTAAATGAGGGTATTATAATACAATTATCAGTGATTTTGGTGAGCACATTCTAACAGAGATTGATTTCGGACCTGTTTGTGAACTTTTGTCAGCTGATCCAGGTTGTTCTCCAGAAAGGAGATCTTCTGTTTCTGTGTGGAACCGCTTCTGCTGTCGTCCAGCTCCAGCTCGGAGCTCTGAAACACAGTTCAATGGCTCTTATGATTATTGTTATTATCTTTAGCACGTTACAGTAAGGTTTCATCTAACCTCTCAGATGATCCTGAACCCACATACCAGTAACATCAGACTAACACATTGTGCTATAAAACTGATCACAACATATAATCATTGCTGTTGATAGTGTTCGTCGTCTATTTGAATACATGTCATTAACTGACTTCATGATTGTTTACTGTACATGTGTGCTCTTACATGGTCACCACCAGTGTCTCGGAACGTTACTTTTAAAAGTGATGCGTTACAATATTGCGTTACTCTCTAAAAAAGTAACTAATTACATTACTTAGTTACTTTTTATGGAAAGTAATGCGTTACAATACGAGCAGGGCTTGATTGTTTGTTTTTAATACAAGAAGTTATATTTATAGAAAATATAAAAGCTTTCACACCATAAAGTGTAATGAATAAACCTCAGACTGAAGAAGAGTAAATCACGTCTGTACAGAAGAACACAGGAGAAGATCAACACTCTTCAGCAATTAAACAATATTAGTTTATCTAAAGTCATGTTTATTATTATTATGATTGAACTGATCATCAAAGATCTGCAGAAAACACATCGGTTAATAAAATGAGATTAGATATATTTGTGTTGTTTAACATATTTAATTATTGCAGGTTTGCGTCATATTCTGAGTTTGTATTTCACTGTTTTAATTCATTTTGATGAATACTGAATCTGTTTTTTGTGAGTGTGATGAATTAATACACATTCATATTTAGTCTAGATTAGATCTACAGTAAGATCATGTTCACACGGCGCACTATCATCAATAAATGGAGAAAAGTAACTCAGATATTTTCTAGTAAATTAAAAAGTAATGCGTTACTTTACTAGTTACTGGAAAAAAGTAATATTATTACGTAACTTGTAATGCGTTACCCCCCCGACACCGGTCACCACTGATAATCTACTCCTAAATATAATGAAGAAACTTTCATTTTCTGTGAAGCTGCTTTGTAACAATTAGTATCAAAAGACATGCAAATAACCCTGAATTGAATTAACATGAAAAATACTTCTAAAGCATTTATTGATATTAGTTCATGTTGATTTCAATACCATCATAAATCAATGCTATTCGATGTATTTCTATTTATTTATTTGTTTGTTTGTTCGTTGCATTTTTATTAACTTATGTTAATGAACTGATGAATAAATAAATACAGAAATCATATTTTATTTTTATATTTATATTTTACTAAAATCTAATGTTATTATATTTTTATTATGTAGCTTTTGGAAAAGTGTAAATGTTGCTTTTGCAGACAAAACATATAATTTTAATATTATATTTATAATTGCCTATTTATAGTATTATAAGTCTGTTATAAAAATAATTTAATGTTTCTTTTTTACAGTATATTTAAATGTATGTATTTCTACATATATTTGAGTCATTTACTAAAATATTTATTACATTATAAAATGTTATAATATTATAATTATAGTCATATAATATTATACATATGTTATTAAATATATTTACTGTATTTTCAAATATATCCATAGTTTTCATAAATGTAATTAATTTATAGAATTACAACAATATAATAATTATATTTATAATATAGTATAATATTTGTTAATAATATTATACATGCTATTAAATATATTTAATGTACTACTTATAATAATACATAGTAAAACAAGAAATACTTTATACAATTATAATTATTTTATGAAAATTCTATTTATTAATATAAATATTCGAATTATTGTTATAATATATTTTTGATTATATGTAATGGATTATAATTAATAATGCAATAATATTTAACAAAAAAAAAAAATTCCATGTTGCACAGTATTTAATATATTTGTTGTGTTTGTGTGTTTAAATGTGCTTTATGAATAAATACATGTTGTTGTTTTGCTGTGTTAATGTTGTCATTAAATGCATGAACTCATTGTAAAGTGTTACTGTTTTGATGCTCTAAAGTATATTTTGATGTGATTTCACAGCAGGTCAGCTCTGTATATGTTCCAGTTTTAATCTCAGTGATTCCTCCTCAGATGAGTGTGTGCGCACCTGTTTGACTCGAGCCGTCAGGTCTTGAACGAACAGCTTCTTCAGGTTATGGAGCGTCTGGAGTTCACGAGCCTTTCAGAGAGAAGCGTGCAGCTGTGTCAGAAATCTGATGATGATTATCCATCATATTATCCACAGTCAGAGGCGCAGTAGATACTCACGACGGTCTCCTCCAGACCCTTCATGTCCTGCCTGGTCTGCTCCTGACACTCGTGCAGAAACCTGCAGAAACAGCGTCAACATCGAGTCACCGAGCCTGCTTTTATTTGATACCGCAAAAACAGTCAAATACTATTTAAAATAACTGTTTTCTATTTCAAGATATTTTAAAATGTCATTTATTCCTGTGATAAAAGCTGAATTTTTCTCATCATTACTCCAGTCACTTGATTCTGATTTGCTGCTAAAAAAACATTTATTATTATTATTATTATGTTGAAAACAGATGAGTAGGTTTTTTCAAGTTTCTTTGATGAACAGAAAGTTCAGAAGAACAGCAGAAATAGTAATATTTTACATTATAAATGTCTTTATCATCATTTGATCCATTTAAAGCATCTTTGTTAGTTCTGTCAAACGATTAATCGCATCCTAAATATACGTTTTTGTTTACATAATATATGTGTACTGTGTATATTTATCATGTATATATTTACATTCATATAGTTTATATTACATATAGATATATTTAATATATAAACACATGGAGTGTGTTTGAGACCTGCTGTGGAGATGAGAGTCTGTTCTCACCTGAGATCCTCCAGCTGTCGGCTTTTCTCCTGCTCACGCTTCTTCAGGACGCTGAACTCCACGCTCACCTGCTCCAGCTGCAGACCCAGCCTCTGGTTATCACTGC
>CM050419.1:35129275-35131775 GCA_027564155.1 Gymnocypris eckloni scoliostomus
TTTAACTTGATTTAGTAAACTAAAACTAATAAATAAAATATATAAAAACGAATAAATGCACAATGAAATTACTAAAACGTTAACTGGAATTAAAGTAAAAACAGAAAATATAAATACAAAAATAAAATCTAATTAAATTAACTTAAAAAATAACAAAAAAATTAAATAGTATACACATTTTGATTTAGTTTGACTTGATATAATAAACTAAAACAAATAAATAAAGATGAATAAAAACTTATAGACTTAGTAAAAAACAACTAATAAAAATAACAAAACACAACAAAATTACTAAAACTTTAACTAGAATTTAAGTGAAAAGAGCAAATCTAAAAATAAAATATAATTCAAATGAAAAAAACACGTAATAATAGTATATCAATATTTCACTTGATGTAATATACTAAAATTAATAAATGAAAAATAGACATAGATAAATAAGAATAACAAAACACACAACAAAATTACTAAAACTAGAATTTAAGTGAAAATATAAAAAAAAATCTATATATTAGAAACAATAATAGTATATTTATAAGAATATTCATTTTGGGATTAATATTGATTACTTTTTTCACATTCCCTGATTGTTAATTTCTGATTTCACTCTGCTGTGTTCTGTATCTTATATTTATTATCATGTAGTTCAACTTATTTATATTATTATCTTCAATTTTATTTATATGCATTTACGCATAATTTTAGTAATGTCAATTTTTAGGCCTATTTTTTTGCCCAACTTTGGCAATACAAATGTGCATAATTGCAATGAATTAGAACGAGAAAAATCGAATGAGTTAATTGACAAGAATGTTCCAGTTCAGATCATGTCAGTGGAGAATATTAATATTTTATATTTATGCATTTAGCAGATGCTTTTATCCAAAGCGACTTACAGTGCATTCAGGTTATACATTTTTATCAGTACATGTGTTTCCTGGGAATCGAACCCACAACCTTTGCTCTGCTAACGCAATGCTCTACCACTGAGCCACAGGAACACATATGAGCAGCTTTTCTTCAGACGTCACACTCGCTCACCAGTCGGAGGTCTCCGTTTCCCAGAATGCAGCTGAAGTCGTTGAGATCCTTCATCAGAGTGTTTAACACCTCAGTGATGCGCTTCCTCTGCTGGCCGCTCACTTCCTGTAGCCGGGAAAACTCCGCCTCCAAACACCTCAGATCCGACTGAGAGAAGACAGAATCAGCAGCGTGATTAAACAGACTGATGATTTCATTAGCAGCTGAAGGAAGGCAGTTCCAGCTAACATCACTCATTATCACAAACAAGGCTTAAGCCTAATCCTAGACTAAAATGTAAGTCTGAGCTGTTCCAGCTGAAAGAAACGTGCACTAACTGATCTTGAAATATGGCAGTGCCTTTGTTTGGTCTCAAGATGCACACCAGTGTTGTTTGTTTTACCAAGGCATGTTTATAAAACTCCTTAAATGTCTTACTTGAATTATTGCCTAATCCTGGTTTAACCTAAGCCCTGTCTGTCAAACCAGGCCTATAGGTCTTACTTTTACTGCTCAATGAATATTATGCCATGCAAAGCACTAATAGCAAGAAGACAGTAATAATAAACTTGTTTAAATTGAGTTCATAAATTCTATTATTTTAGTATAGATCTGGGAAAACAACATTTTATACCCCTTATTCTTGGAATAAGTATGTTTTTAAGTCTCTTCTGCTCACCAAGGTTGCAATTATATGACAGTAACTACAGTAAAAACTGTGATATATATATATATATAATAGCTATTTTCTATGTGAATATATGTTAAAATATAATATTGCTGTAATCAAAGCTGTATTTTCAGCATCATTACTCCAGTCTTCAGTGTCACGTGATCTTCAGAAATCATAATAATATACTGATTTACTGCTCAAGAAACATTTCTGATTATTATCAATATTGAAAACGGTTGTGCTGCACAATATTGTTGTGGAAAACTTGATACATTATACATAGTCCTTAATGAATACAAGTATTTTGAGATCAAAGCAGAAGATGTGGCTCCTCAAGCCAAACAACATGTGCTGTGTTAAGGTATTTTTGGTAATGAAGGGCTAGTTTGCGTACGGTTTTATGCGACAGCTCCTCGATGAGGCGACTGTTGTGGATCCTCGTGTCCTCGGCCTCCTGACTCTTCTGGTCGTAGTTCAGAGCGAGTTCCTCCAGCGCCTGCAGAACCTCCTTCACCTCGGCCTTCGCGCTGTCGCTGTTCATTTGAAGACGACTCAACTCACACTGCACACGCTCACCGTCTCCACGCGATGAGGCTAGCAGCTGACACACACACACACACACACACGCACACACACACGCACACACACACACACACACACACACAGACACACACACACACACACACAGACACACACACACACACACACACACACACACACACACACACACACACACACACACACAGACACACACACACAGACACACAGAGACACACACAGACACACACACACAGACACACACACACA
>CM050419.1:35136775-35141775 GCA_027564155.1 Gymnocypris eckloni scoliostomus
GCATTACACTATCTGCAGAATGTATTTAGCTAGTATTCCAGTGCATACAGTGGTTGAATCTGAAATAGCATAATATCGTACTATGTATACTATTTTTGCAGTATGCATACTGTGCACAATATGTATAGTACAACATGCATTTTGTGCAGTATGCAAAATGCAGTATTGTAGTATTCCAGTGTTCTGTATGCAGTGGTTGAATCGACAATACAACACTAGCATACTACTCATACTATTTTTGTAGTATGCATACCATGCACGATATGTGCATTTTCTGTATGCATGGAATATAAAATAATATGCAGCATTTTTTGTGCAGTATGCATTATGCTAGTATTCCAGTGTAAACAGTGGCTGAATCCACAATATTACACTAGCATTCCACTCATTTCACTCAAATTTTCAGAATCTATGGAATATGAACTAGTATGTAGTACATTCTGTACAGTATGCTAGTATTCCAGTGCATACCATGGCTGAATCCGGAATATTATAGTATGCATAATGTGCACAATGTGATTTTTCTGTATGCATGAAATGCTAAAAAAGTATGCAGTATGCTAGTATTCCAGTGTAAACAGTTGCTGAATCTGGAACATTACACTAGCATACTTATCATACTATTTTTACAGTATGCATACTGTGCACAACACGTGCATTTCATTAGCTGTTTCCATCCAAAGTTGCTCATTTCATATATGCAAAAATATTGGAATATTGCATAAAACATTTGCGAATAAATCCCATCCAATGTGTTCAAAAGAACAAAATCATAATTTTCTGGGAAACTGGTGCAAAGTGTAAAATAATAAAGCCATGTGACTTTTCTTTTCCTACATAATAAATGCTTCGTGTCTTGAGCGCGCAGGTGAAATGCAATAACATTGCATTGCTGTTCGGGACTCAATCTTGTGAGACAGTTAATTATATCAAATGATTTTGATGACAGACTTTGATTCAGGCAATACATAATTAATAAAACAGCATCTGAGACTGTGCGCGATGAGATCGGTCCGGAATTTATTCAGTCAATTTTACATTGTAGTTTATGTGCATGCCTACTTTTCATGTGCATATGTATTTTATGCACATCTTTTGTGTAATACCCCAAAACTTGCATTAAAATCCGAGCATGAAAACACAGTTTGAGCCATGAATGCGATCTCATTAGTGATTGCTCTGTCCTACAGGTGCACACACTCTCGTGAGTCGTAAAGCACCTTCTCGCTCCCGGCCAGATCCACCAGGTAAAGTTTCCCGCAGAGCTTCTGCTCGGTCTCCACGTGCTCCTGCTTGATGTTGATGAGGAAGATGCTGTGGCTCCTGGAGCTGTGCTCGTTCATATCTGACACACGACAGCACAGCAGTCAGATCATTTGATTCATAACTTTACATTACATTCATGCATTTGGCAGACGCTTTTATCTGAAGTGACTTGCATTGCACTGAAGGTGTGCATGTGGTCAGTTTATGCATTCGCTGGGATTCGAACCCATAACCTGCTGTTTGAGTTATAGCAATGCTTCTGTGCTTTTCTGTTAGCGTGGGTCAGAGAAACTCACTTGTAACAGCGACGTGGCGGTTGGCTTTGCCTTCATCAATAACATCCATCACTTCTTCAGGACTGGAGACGAAACGTTCAGTACAGCCCTGTACAGCGCGCGCACACACACACACACGCACGCACACACAGACACACACACACAGACACACACGCACACGCAGACGCAGACGCAGACACACACGCACGCACACACACGCGCACACGCGCACGCACGCACACGCACACACACACACACACACACACGCAAGCACACACACACAGACACACGCACGCACACGCACACGCACACACGCACACACACGCACACACACGCGCACGCACACGGACACACACACAGTAAAGTAAAGGCTCTTTTTGAGTTTATTTGAGGAAGCTGCTGATCTTTGAGCGTGATGCAGCTCACCTTCACATAGGGAACTCGGTTCTTGTCTTCATGCACGGACAGGTTTGTCTTACTCACTGAGAGAGAGAGAGAGAGAGAGAGAGAGAGAGAGAGAGAGAGAGAGGCGGATGAGGGTCGAAGAACAAAAGACAGAATTGGACATGGACTGCAAAACCAGAAAGAACAAAGAAAAGAGGAATCGAATTCAGTAGTTTCAAGGTCATGTAACTTTATTTTCTTTTGTCGAACACCAAGATATTTAACTTAATGATGATTTGTACTGTAAGCTCAAAAACACATGCAAATCATAAAAGCATTCTTGTATTTTTTACTCTGTTTTTCACATAAACCATATTTGTAGTTGAACTACTGTTCTGGTATTTTATACTGCTTTTAAGGTGTTTATGGAAGCCTGTTTCCACCATCGAATAAATCACTTTTGATCTCATAACTCTGACTTTTACTTCATTATTTTTTTTCCTCCAAATTGATCTTGCAGTTCTGTGAAGTCTTAATTGTGAGATAAAATGTTGAAATTACCTTGTTTATGTTTTTATTCCATGGTGTAAACAGGTTTATGTTATTTAGTGTTTAGATAATATTATAATTTTACATTTTCTGTTTTTATTTTAAAGTTGTAGTAATTTAGTTGTTTTGTCATTTATTATTATTATTTGTTTACATATGTATATATAGTTTTTATTTTATTATTTTTGTTATTTTAGTTTTTATTTATCACATTAACCTAAATTAAATTTGTATACAAAATACATTTAGATATGACTATATTTAATATTTTACATGTTATATTTTATTTCAGGTAACATTTATTTTATTGCAAGTGATATTTAATTGTTGTTTTTTGGTATTTTAATACATTAAGTTTTTTATAATTGATTTAATTGTATTAATTTCGAGTAATGATTTTTTTTATGGTTTTAGTTTTTCAACTATATAATAACCCTGCTTCTTTCATTTTAGCATGAACTTTCTGCTAAACACGTTCTTTTGGGCTCCACAGAAGAAAGAAGGTCGAACGGGTTTGGAGCGACACGAGGGATGATGACAGAATCTGCATTTTTGGCTGAATTATTCCTTTAATAAGCACATGTGATGCACGGACAGTCCTCGGTTTATTATGACGCTTCAATGATGTAACGGCCCTTTGAGACACACTGAATCTAGTCTAAACACACACACACACACACACACACACACACACACACACACACACACACACACACTAGTGAGAAACTTCATATGAGTCTCGTCAGATATGAAAGCTCATATGTGAACGTCAGTTTCCATTTAATCAAATATAGATAGAGCGAGACCGACGTCATCTCATCTCCTCAGCGCCTGCCGATCTCTATCTGTCTGTTCTCTTCTGCTTTCATTACTCCTCTCTCTCTCTCTCTCTCTCTGTGTCTCTTTCTCTCTCTCTCTCTCTCTCTCTCTCTCTCTGTCTATCTCTCTCTCTATATTTGTGTGTGTCTCTCTCTGTCTCTCTCTCTGTCTCTCTCTCTCTCTCTCTCTCTCTGTCTCTCTCTCTCACTCTCTCTCTCACTCTCTCTATTTCTCTCTCTCTCACACACCTCTCTCCTCTCACTCTCTCACACACATCTCCTCCTCACTCTGTCTCTCTCTGTGTCTCTCTCTCACACACATCTCTCTCACACACACACTCCTCTGTGTCTCTCTCACTCTCCTCTCTGTCTCTCTCTCACACTCTCTGTCTCTCTCTCTCTCTCTCTCCACACACCTCTCTCCTGTGTGTCTGTTCTCTCTCACTCTTCTCTCTCTCTCTCTACTTTCTCTCTCTCTCTCTCTGTCTCTCTCTCTCACACACTCACACACTCTCTCTCTGTCTACAGATATTTTCTCAGATTGTTCAGAGACTCAGCGATCGCAGCTGAATACAGATGAGTGTCCAATCCATCCAATCAGAACGCAGCAAAATGACTCAGATGGACATGTGTGTATGTATTTATGGATCACAAACACGCTCATATAATGCTCAAATGCAGCAAATAAACCAGTCTGAGGTGGTTGCAGGTCTTAGATATCCTAAACCTTACTAAAGTTACTCTTGTTCCTCAGCAGGGGTTATTTTACATGCACTATCATTCAAACGTTTGGGATCGGTAATACTTCTGAAACAAAGTCTCTTCTGCTCACCAAAGCTGCATTTATTTGATCAAAAATGCTTGAAAAATAGTGAAATATTATTACGATTTAAAATAGCTGTTTTCTATGTGAATATCTGTTAAAATGTAATTTATTTCTGTGATTAAATCTGTATTTTCAGCATCATTGCTCCAGTCTTCAGTGTCACATGATCTTCAGAAATCATAATAATATACTGATTTACTGCTCAAGAAACATTTCTGATTATTATCAATGAAGAACACAGTTGTGCTGCACAATATTTTTGTGGAAAACGAGATACATTTTATTTTTCAGGACTCACAGATTAATAGAGAGTTCAAAATAACAGCATTTATTTGAAATATAAAAATTGTAACATTATAAATGTCTTTACTGTCACTTTTGATAAATTTAATCCATCCTTGATGAATAAAAGTTTTTTGAAAGTCTTACTGACTGCACATCTTTCAATGATTGTGTACATTAAAATGCAATTAAATTGTTTATAAGTCAATTAAATGCTCTTTTTATATCCAGTTTAAATAAATAATACCCACAAAAATAAATGATATCAATGCATTTTAATTACAGCGAAGCCCGTTTGCATTATATCGAGGGAGAAAATGCTGTAAATGTGAGTTACACACAGGTCTGTATCTAGGTCGACCCGAGACCACACACACCCAACTCACCGTCAAGTAGGTCACGGATTTTATCCATGTAGATTTCAAAATAGGAAACCTTGAGAGAGAAACAAGAAGCGCTAATGAGGGGGAAATATCTGAGAGCATCTCATTCCTTCACTCGAAAACAGATTGATCTGTAAGTGTACACGTCTTGATATTGTGCTCGTATTATCACCTTAATGTGGAACTCGAGGTTTTCATCCATGGTGTAAATGTGGTT
>CM050419.1:35146775-35166775 GCA_027564155.1 Gymnocypris eckloni scoliostomus
GTGTGTGTGTGTGTGTGTGTGTGTGTGTGTGTGTGTGAGTGTGAGTGTGCGTGTGTGCGTGTGTGCGTGCGTGTGTGTGTGTGTGTGTGTGTGTGTGTGTGTGTGTGTGTGTGTGTGTGTGTGTGTGTGTGTGTGTGTGTGTGTGTGTGTGTGTGTGTGTGTGTGTGTGTGTGTAAATGACACTCTTTTACTCCTCTGGGAACATACGCACTGCAAGAACTCTTAAATTCTCAGGCCTAAGGTGTTTTTATATGTATTTACATATGCATAAATGCTTTCATAACCATTTAAAAAGTTCTCATTCAAGTGAAATATTGTTTATATATTTATAAATGCACTTGTGTATATGCATAAACATGCAAGACTGGATTAATCAGATTATCAGCGTGCACTGGCGAGTATCTAATTAAATATTAACATCACCATCTGGAGAAGTGCGAAAATGAAACTTTCAAAAATAGATTTGGACTGTAATCCACCTGCGTCACTTTACTGATAAACATGAAGAATATCAACTTGTATGAACTTACCCCGATGCTGACAGTGTCGTCTCCTTGAAATGTGGGGATGTATTTGTCCCCTCGGAGGATTTCGGAGTGGTTCAGGGGTCTGAAGCGACACAAAACCCTGATGTTGCATTCTGCGCTGACATCAGCCATCCTGCGATGCACTAAAGCCGCCTCCAGATACAACAATGCGTTTCTCTGTAGATGAATGGCGTTTACACAGGCGAAATAATCAGGATGATGACGTCTCAAATGAATCTGCCTCGAATCGAATCCGTCGTTGAAGCCTGCGAGGAGAGCGGATGATAGTACAGAGTGTTTCTGTGCATCGCTCTCTCGAGGTTGTGTTGTGAGTGTTAGTGCTGCAGAAGTGCCGCGTGATGCTGCAGGGATACGGACACACACGCGCTGGCACCGCGGCGCTCTGATTGGCCGGTGTTTGACAGGGGGCGGGGCTTGTACTGTGCTGACTCTTGCATCAGCACCGCTGCTCAGCATGACAACTTATATTTAGACAAAAGTGAATGAGATGAGAATCAAAGAAAGTATTATTACTGATCCTTAAACCCTTTCAAAGAGTCAGCCTGAGGTGGTTTTGCTGGTCTTTGCTGGTTTACATTGAATTGGATGACAACTGCTCCAAATCCTTCTGAACAGACCGGCCAGGACACAAAGATAATAATAATAAATAAACAAATAATTATTACTTTTAAATTATAATAATAACGATAGTAATGTATTACTTTTAAGTATATAATAGTTACAAATAAATATAAATAATAATATTGCTATATATAAAAGCATATAACATAAATTAATTTGAACGTAATAATTAATTCATTTAAATTAACTTTAAAGAGTAAGGAAAGAATCAACCCCTATGATTTTCTTATACAAATAAAGACAAATATTAATACAATAATAATAATATTAAATAGGCCTACTGAAATATAGGGCCTATAAGCGAATTATATTAATTTAAATTAATATGATATAAATTAATTTAATTAAAGCGGGGTTAATTGATATAAATCGCAAGTTGTTAATGATAAATCACTTTGAAAAACTCCAGTAGCACCTCAATGCAGTACATAAGATCCAAGGGGCGGAGTTGGATCCAGATCCGAGGGGCGGAGTCGGATTTCCTCCCACTGCATTCTGATTGGTCGACAGGTTCCTAGTGTTTCTCACAGGTTCGCGTTTAAAGTCAGTGTAGAGAGAACGGTGTCGTCTTAGCGCCCCTAATTTAATAACAAATGATCGTTGCGACGGAAGCAAATCAATCAAAACTAACTTTAGCTGGAAAATAATTTTATTAAAGAACCACTATAAAGCCAAAACCATCTCCATTTCCTTAAATTATAAGTTTATCTCTGTAAAGCTGCTTTGAAACAAATCTACACTGTTAAAAGCGCTATATAAATGAAGATGATTTGACTTTTGACAGAAAAACAAACTTGCTGAAAACTAATCTTATTTAATAAAGTTTAAAAATTTACAAACATTGTAATTTGTACATTGTGTGAATGTGATTTTTCTTTTTTCATTTGGAAAAAGCGTTTAATTATAATCCAAAACAAAAAGATTGATTAAAAATTCTTACATTTCATCTTCCCTGAAAAGTATGTGGTTCCTTGTTACATGCAAGAATAAATATCTCCTAAAAAGAAATGTATTCTTTGATTGGCTGATCTTTTACCCATCTCAGTAGTCCACATGCACTTTGATTTCAAATACTTAAGTATATTAATAAGTAGGCGCTTCTACTTTTGAGTAATATTAAATCAAGTTTGAATTCAAGTAGAAAATATGTGTGCTTTTCCACTACTGATTATGCAACTGTAAGTGACTAAATTATAGCAGCACTAGTTTTAAACTTATAAATGACTTCACAAGGGAATCTGACTTAATTTACATAATATAAGAGCATCTCACTTACATAAATGCATGAAAAATTCATTACCAGCACAATTACATAGGAAAATAAAACATGTTTATTAACACACTAGGTAAAACAGACATTTTGAAAACAGTAGGGAAACTTTGAAGGCAAAACATAAGGAAACCCACATTGGGAGCACACACAGAAATGACACAAACATTACAGGAAACCACGGACATTTACAATTAAATATTCATCCTTCCAGGTCAGCACAGATCTGGCAGAACTCGCTGCAGAAGTCTGGGTGGGTGTCTTCACTTATTATTCTAAAAAGTTCCCCCTTTCTTCCTCGACCTCCATATCCTGTGGGTTAGCAAAGAAAGCAAATATTTCAATGTTCATTATTTTTTAAATGTTTTAATTCATCATTGAAAGTAAAACACTCCATGGCAACAACTAACAATGCATACCTGAGTGCAGTGTTTGTATCGTCTCTACATTGCCTACACGCTTTCCAGTTTGTACATTTTGTAGTACTCCGCCTTGTAGTACGGTGAGAAAACAGTCCAATTTGTGACACCTGTAAACATAAAACATTTTTTTAAATCACACATTCAAAAATACACAAGGCTGGAATTCATTAACCAGCCAATCAAGCAAAAATCACCTGAATTTTTATAAAAATATCTAACTTTTGAAAAGTTATGCAAAACAAGCAATTAACACTTACTGTCAAGCCAAAGAAAATGGGCCCGTCTGAAGCCTTCCCGTGTCACAAGGTCTCTGAAGCGAGTGCACACAGGGCCAGCTTCAAAATTGCTTCGTCACCCTCCTGGAGAACCACATCAATAAAATGTCCTCCAGAACAGATGCTGGCAACTGTGAGCAAATTAAAAAAGAGAAACAAAAGAAAAGATAATGGCCCAAAAGCCCAGTTCTTCAATTTATCTATGTCTTTGTTTTTGGCATGTAGTGGGTAAAAAGTAAGGGATGACGGCCCAACTGTTTTTATTGTGAAGTAAAATCTAACAGGGTGATTGTGAAGTCAAGGTTGTGTAAAATCAACATATTTGCTGTACAAGGAATACAAACACTAGTATTCTGTGAGGCAAAATTTCTACAATATACAAATTGCTAGTGACTTGTCAGACATTATACCATAAGAATCCAGTGGTCCTTGGGACAACCCATGCATGTAATCCACTTGAAACTTCTTGAGGCTTGAGGCTTCCCTATAACACAGTAAATGGTTTAAAAAATAAAACAAAGAAAGTGAAAACTTTGGAAAGACAACATTGTTTTGCAAATCTGATTCTCACCTTTCATGGCTCATGCACTTCAATGCAAGGTTCAGCCAACACTCGGATTAAAGGCATGTCAGTCTAAGGAAACAAGAACCAAAAACATCAAAACTGAGACAAAATTAAACAGTCATCAAATAATTTGTGTAATAAATTAAAGGCTCTCACCTGGGTAAAATCAAATGGCCACTCGAAAGTAATGTATAGTGCATACTGTAACACATAAGATATTCATTTTAAAATTATACATTTCATAGCACTTACAAATTCTTTCTATACCCATTGCCTTTGAAAAGCCAGTAATGCAATCCCCAAAGTCAGGTAAGGTTAACTTGGAGCTTCATTTGTAACATACCATTAGCATGAACACTCCACAGTCCAAGTGGTCTCTCTGTGATGGAATATCCTGGCAAAAATCCAAAACATACTATATACATTTTGTATTGATGACAGTTGTCATATAACAGTGTTGAATGCTGAGTGCAATGTACCTTGTTCTTAACGAGTTGCCAGTTTCCAGCTACCAATTTTGTTGCGATCATACTTCAAAAGAGAACAGATACAGAGTTAAAACTTCTTACATGTTGAAAACAGTTTAAAACTTAGGATCCACCTCTATAGGTCCAATTTTGAAAAACCCGCTATTTGGGTTGCAGTAGCAAGTTTGACATGTACTTTGTTTTCTACTGTTACAGTTCTTTCAATGCCATTCTTTCAGTGGTTGACTAGGCCTAACCCAACATTGTGCTTACAACTGAATTTCAACAGATTTTGGCATTGAAGAAATTTACAAGAATTGTTGTAGAAGAATAGTTACATTTCTCAATAAACCACTCTGGCTTAGACTTTATGATAGAGATAGAGTTGGATCTTTTGTGCTAGGCCCTGAGCAGATCTGTCGATGGTGAGGATGTAAACAACTGCCTGTGTACCTGGAAGAGATGCCACCTAGCTATGTTTTTGTGCAAACAAGATCTTCTTGGCTTTGCACAGGGACAATGCCACGTGTTGCGAGTGCTGTCATAGGAAGCAATGACTCTACCAAGTCTACTGTAGTATGAGACTTTGTTTTCATACACAGAAATGTATTTTTTTGTAGATGGACCTCCAATAGTCACCTCAACAGTCAGTGGAACACCAGCTGTACTTGCTGCTGCCTTGGCATTCATGCAGGATGTTTTTGTCAGTTCCCCAAACACATTTGCAGCTATCATGTCTAATAGGACATCTTCCTCAAGGACAACAGGTGTCCTGTTAGGCCAGGGACAGAACTGCAACGACTTCATATGTACACACTCAAAGTGCTGAAAGCCACTTCGGGTGGCTAATTCTGCATTGGTACTGCATTCATCTGTTTCACATATTACAACTGGATGTGGACCTGAGGTTTTTTTCTGTACATGGATTACAGAACATGGTCTGTAAAATGACTTTTCAACTGCATATATACCACTAACTGGGTCTATGCACTGTAAAGGTAGGTGACGATTTTCTGTTACATCACAGATCTTTTTAGTGTGTTTTCTTTTAACATGAACATCTAGATTTTTTTTGTTGACGGTTACTCCACAGTGAACGCACTGCACTTTTTTCTGAATACGATATATATATATATATATATATATATATGAAATGTAAATAAAGGGATAACACTTAATGTCGTGAGTCATTATGGCATAAGTCATGCGTGTATGATATAACTTATTAAATTAACAATTGATGTATTATTTGGATTATGACTATATTACTTATGAAATAGACTGATGTAAGAAGCATGCTAAAAAAGGTCAACAATATGTTATTTAATTGTTCAAGCATTACAACACTATAAGACTTACATTAAACAAATTAGGCTAATAAGCAACCGATAACGTCAGTAAAATAATATCAACATTAATAATAATGAATAATGTTCAAATGTTCAACTTGCCTTGATGCTGTACTGCCAACGATAAGTGGTTGGAGACATGATACTTTACCATGTGAAGTTCCGTGGTGGGTTTGAAGACTTTTGGTCCGCAGAAGGGCAATGATAATTAGAGCAAAAGCTCTGGCATCTCTGAAGGACAATCTGCCCATGTCGCAACACTGTTCTGTGCATCTATGAAGAACGTTAAATACATTTCAAAGGTTATTTCTTGCCAAGTTAGCGATGCCTAACCTGGCTAGTTGGTAGCGTGGCTAACCTGTCTAACTAGATAGCTACCTGACTGACCACACCACATGTTAGCTTACCCTAGCTATAAACATATGAACATACCAGCAGTATTATCCAAAGCTAATTAGTTTAGCTAAATAGATAGGCCACCTCTACACGTGCGTGCTAACGTTAACGCTACACACGACCTAACTTACCATTAATGGATGCCAGTTTAGCGGACTAGTTAAACATGTCTTGGCGTTATCAAAAAGTATGGACACTGTCAAAACTTTAACATATATTTAAGTGTGATCATTACTTAAAGACGCACACTAAATTCTTCATCTATCTAGACTATATTAGTAATCAAAATGTAGACTTACATTGATGAGAGCAAACAATGGTGACCACCTTCACCGATATGCTGGTTCATCTGGTGGTGGGGGGCGTGGGGGGCGTGAGGGCGAAGCATATATAGTGGGAGGAGTTGGATCTGGATCCGACTCTTCCCCTTGGATTTCATGTTCTGCAGTGAGGACCATCTCAAAACTCGGAGCCATTTCCTAGATATATTTCTCAAACGGCGATTTCCTAATTCTCGCGAGATTGCGCGAGGTTTTGTTGGTGTGTGACGTCACTGCTGTCACTGTGGCAGGCGGCCTGTCTGTTTGTGTGTTCGCTCCCGACTCGTCCGCTTCTCCAGCCGGTTATATCTCCTTTCGACCTGCAGGAAACAAACACACACCGCATTAAAAAAATCACATTCGACTGCTGTCCCCCAGCGTGCTGCAATGGCCGACCCGAAGTATGCAAACCTGCCGGGCATCGTAAGTGATTCAGTCAGTCTGTAAACAACAATAACGGTGCGGTATAACGTTATTAGCATTAGCCGCGGCTAACGGTCTGAGGTGATTCAAAGCCAAACATTCATTTACACTCATATCTATAGACTAATCAAGTGTCCGGAGTAAAAATAATGTGTACAAGGTTTCTAAATAATTGAGTTATTTGAAATCTAGAGTTATCTGAGATTCTTGAGAGGAGTGTTAACATTAGCTCGTGTTTGTAACTGACGCTCGTCAATCATAGCACACAGAATTAATACATATTGTTTAAATGACTATTTTTTCCAGTTTAGTTGCTTGTATGTCGTGTAAAGGGGCTTTTGCACACCTTTATTTCGCAGGCAGGATTGTTAGAAATAGATGTTTGTGAAGGGCGTTGGCCAGACTGGTGTAATATAATGTCAGTGTTTTAATATGTCATGTTATTGCAGTCGTGTATTTGACGTGTTTGATGTCAGTCTGTTGTTTGCATGACCGCCGTAGATTTACGCTTTTGCTTAATCAGTATGGGTTTTCAATTTTGGTATTTACATCGTCCCCCTGATATTTAAATTTACATGCATAAATATTTGTATTCTATCAATGAGTTGTTGTCTATGTTTGTCTATTTTTCAGGTATGGTACACACACATACACACACACACACACACGCACACACACACACACACACACACACAGCACACACACTCACACACACACACACACACACACACACACACACACACACACACACACACCACCACACACCACCTCACCACGCACACGCACACACACACTCACACACGCACACACACACACACACACACACACACACACACACACACACACACACACACACACACATATACGTTTTTCTGTGAGTCTTAAAAAAGGCTTAAATCAGAGCAGAAAATCTTACATTCATGAAGTCATGGCATTAAATGCCCCATGCGCTGTAATAAATGAATATCTTTCTCAGTGTTATTGTTTTCAAATGCAAATATCCAAACATCCTTAAATCAAGATACATTTACTTAATGTCAATTCTTGAAAAACGTAACAAAATAAAGCAAGTTTATGCTTAAAACGAGAACAAATATCTGTCAATTGGCAATGAAAACTTATTTACCTTTGAATTAAGATTTTTTTTATTAAGTTTATTTCACTTCATTCCAGTTTCTCATAAAACAAGTTTTCTTATTTTAGGTCATTTGCGTCTCAAGTAAACAATCTTTAGACTTTTAAACTGGAAAACAAGACAAAAATACTGATAAAGAGCAACACTTTTAGCAGTGTGATGAGAAGGTACAATTATAAATGTGTAAATATGTATCTGTTTTCACTTGAGCTTTTATGTCTGCTGTGTTCTGTTCTCACATTTTATTGACGTGACACAATATAATTGAAATGACATCATCATTATTGAAATGACATCATTTCCTCCCAGGCCTCCAATGAGCCTGATGTCTATGAGACGAGTGATCTGCCCGAAGATGATCAGGCGCAGTTTGAGTCGGTGAGTATCTGTGTGTGTGTGTGTGTGTGAGAGTGTGTGTGTGTGTGTGTGTGTGTGTGTGTGTGTGTGTGTGTGTGTGTGTGAGAGAGTGTGTGTGTGTGTGAGAGTGTGTGTGTGTGTGTGTGTGTGTGTGAGAGAGTGTGTGTGTGTGTGTGTGTGCTGTGTGTGTGTGTGCGTGTGTGAGGTGTGCGCATGCGTGCGTGTGCTGTGTGTGTGTGTGCGGCGCGTGCATGCGTGTGTGTGTGTGTGTGAGCGCACGCGTGTGTGTGTGTGCGTGTGTGTGCGTGTGAGACTCATTGTGAGCTAATTATACTTTCCCTCCTCATTCACTAACCCACCATCACTGTCTGACCCGCTCCGGATGCTAGTTTGTGCAAGTAAGACGTCGTTGTTATCTAACGCAGTAACTGCATGGGTTGAAATCTTCCTGCCTTCCGAATGTTTTCTAATCAGGGACAGTCGTGTGATTAGCATCGGGGTGTTTTTTTATTTATTTGAACGAGAAATATAACGCTATGAAAATGTCTTATCACGATTATAGTGACTTAAATTATCACGGTTATCGGTATTATCATGGTATGTGCTGGAAATGATAAAAATAAGTACTGACACGTAAATCATTTCTCCAGTTTTTGTATTTAAAATCAACACATAAAAAAAAAAAAACACTAAAACAATAACATTAACAATAATGTCCGGATTTTAAATGGCACAGTAATTATCTCGATTATTGTATTTTCATAATCGCTGTAGGCTGAAATCGAATCCCGAGACTTAATACTGTGCTTTATGCTGGACAGTATGTGTTTATCCTCGGTTAATCAAATACGGTTTTAATAATTATTAAAATATGAAACGGTTATTCTTACCGTGGAGGATTTGATCATGATTTGTCGTCAAACCGATAATCGTTCCATCCCTAGTTTGATGTGAACCGGTTCTTTTATGCCTAGTTTTGCCTTTGTGTGTGTCATATTATATTATTATGAGAAAAGTCTGAACTGTAAAGTGTGGGACAGGTTTTAACCTGCTGGACATAGTTATTAAATTATGATTAATAATCTCGGAGACTGCTTTACTGCTGTAATTGCTATGGTAGTTACTTTGGATATAGAATATGGCTCATGGTAATAACATGAACAGAATTGTATTAATTATTTCTAAATGTAATTTGTAAGCGTGTTGTTTGTAAGTTTTAACACAAGTTTAGCTGTGTTTGTTTGTATGGCTGGAATAATTTAGCCAAAATTATTGTGAATATCAAGGCTGTTATAGTTAAAGCTAAAACCATAGCACACATTTTTGTTGCTTAAAATAGATTAAATATTAACTCAAATAAAAATCAAATATAAAAAATTATTTCAGCTAGTTGCCAAAGCAACATTTCCTATTCTCATTTAGTTTAATTTGATGTGCTAAAATAACAAACTAAAGCTGAAAAACAAAAGCATAGACATATTGAGAAAAAACTATAACTAATAATAATCACAAAACGAACAACAAATGTACTAAATCTTTAACAAAGATAAAAAAACTAGTAGTATCTCAGTTACAAAAATACCACTGGTGATTATATATTAACATAAAATAATAAAATGATTACTATATTATTATTATTAACTATTTTGTTTTTACTCTGCAATTGTAAAATTACAATACAAATATTTGTGGTTGCCTTAATTTATTTTTATTTAATGTAATTAATATATTTTGTTATTTGTATTAGTATATCTTAATATATTATTATAATTTTTACTGCTTTTCTTTTAAGAACAGCTGGTTTTATGATATAAGTGTGGGAGAGATGCTTCACACATATTGTGCTCCCAAATACACATTATAAGTGACCCAAACTCAGTGCATATTGTTTTTGTGCATAAATATTTATGCAGGCTTTGTGTTTTGAAGATCACACTAAGCCACATGATGGCTGTGGTTTAATTACAGTTAATAGTGCAGCTCTTCCTTCAGTCTCTGTATGTGTGTAACTCACTGTTTCTGATGCTGCGTCGATCCGCTCATCCTTCTCATTCCTGAAGTGATCAAGCTGTAGACTAACATCTGCTCTCTCCACGACTAACGCTCGACACGAGTTCACGTGACTGTGTGTGAAGCTCTGGGTAATCTTTCTTGCAGCTGGAGATCACTGACCTGACCTGTGAGCGCATTCACATTAATAACACGATCAGATTAGGGGTGTAAATCGGATGGTTCGTCACGATCCGATCCGATATCGATTCTCATACCCAGCGATACGATATTTGCCGATACCTCAAAAAATTATATGATACGATTCGATTCGATACAGGAGTATATCAATCGATATTATGATATTATATACCTATTTTAAACAACCATCTACATTTTTATTAACTCACAAATGCAACCAAAATATATAACATGAACATAAATGTAAAAATGCTGCTATGGGCTTCTTTTTCTTTCACTTTAAGAATGAAAGCACAGATTTAATGCCTTTTTTCTCCACTGTTTACATTAAGACACATGCTTTTCTTAACCTACTGTTTACAAGGATATTAGCCAAAACATGCATTTTGATGTAGTTTTGTCTGAATTTATTCAGCCATGCTCAAAAAAGCAGAGGAGAGCTCAGTTTAGTATTCACGCAGAGTTGACGCGGCTGTCTGTGTGTGCGTGCGCTTCAGATGTGTGTGCGCGCGCTTCAGATGTGTGTGCGCGCGCGCTTCAGATGTGTGTGCGTGCGCTTCAGATGTGTGCGTGCGCTTCAGATGTGTGCGCGCGCTTCAGATGTGTGTGCGCGCGCTTCAGATGTGTGCGTGCGCTTCAGATGTGTGTGCGTGCGCTTCAGATGTGTGTGTGCGCTTCAGATGTGTGTGTGTGCGCTTCAGATGTGTGTGTGCGCTTCAGATGTGTGCGCTTCAGATGTGTGTGTGCGCTTCAGATGTGTGCGCGCGCTTCAGATGTGTGCGTGCGCTCAGATGTGTGCGTGCGCTTCAGATGTGTGCGCGCTTCAGATGATGCGCTTCAGATGTGTGTGTGCGCGCTTCAGATGTGTGTGTGCGCGCTTCACAGATGTGTGTGTGCGCGCAGATGTGTGTGTGCGCGCTTCAGGTGTGTGTGCGTGTGCTTCAGGTGTGTGTGTGCGCGTGTACTTCAGATGTGTGTGTGCGCGTGTACTTCAGATGTGTGTGTGCGCTTCAGATGTGTGTGTGTGTGCTTCAGATGTGTGTGTGTGCGCTTCAGATGTGTGTGTGCGTGCTTCAGATGTGCGTGTGTGTGGGAAACTTCTCACACAGCGCTCGACTGTTACTCCAACAATCCCGAGCGTCTTTTATGCTCGCCTTGTGCCTTCGGCCAGTCCTTATATCGAGTCCTGACACGTGAGATTGAACGCGAATGCACGCGTTGGTGGTAATGCATAGACGGACATTATATGAAAGTGCCAAAATAAAGGTGCCTTTTTATATGACAGATATCGATGTTTTATGCGTGGCATCGATGCATCGTATCGATATATCGATGAATCGTTACACCCCTAGATCAGATGTAGTGGTGCACAGGCATTATTCAGTATCAGCTGAAGAAACAGAGGCCTGCGGCTCTAATGAACAGACTCTGATGAAATAAACACGCAATCTCACAACACAGCGCTCTGTTCTCCTCTCCCTCCAGCTCCTGGTGTGCATGTCATGTGATAACTACATTAATATCCCCATCTCTTTCTCTTCCTCACTCTTCTGTTTTTCTCTTTCTCTTTTGCTCTAACTGTCTTTGGGGACCCAAGGAGCTGGTAAGAGTTTCTGATTCCCCTTTAACACCCAGTGACTGCTCTAAACCAATCAGACGTCTGATAACGAGCTGTGCATGTGCGTCTGTGAACACACAGCGTTCGTGTGAGCGGCTGAAGCGCGCGCTGGAGGGAGTTTTCATCAGACGTTTTGAAGGATTTTTTGCACATTGATGTCAGTTATAATCACAGAAAATGATTTCAACTTGTTTTTAACCTTCAGTAAATAAAGACATAAATACTGTCCAGTGGTAAAATGCTCCATAAATGTCAATATTTGCATGTAAGGGTCAGTCAAAATTATTTTCATTGGTATTTAAAAGACTGTATACTGTATACATAAAATAATAATATATTAAACAAATATAATAAAACATTTTGATTACATAAATGTCAAATAATATATAATAAAATAATATTTTGTACACATGAATCTATTTATTATTAATTCATCTATTATGATTATTTATGAACATATTTTTTAGTGCATGAAAGTTTTTGTTTATATAATATATTTGTGCGTACTGTGTTTATTTATTATGCATATATAAAGACACATACAGTATATATTTTGAAATATTTACATATTAATATTAATATAAATATATAAACATATTTTTCTTAAATATATACATGGATGTGAGTGTATTTATATATATATATATATATATATATATATACATAATAAAATACACAGAACAAAACTACATTTTGTATGCGATTAATGGCTATTAATTGTTGCCCAGCACTAATATTTTGTACTAATATTAATATTATACTAATACTCAAATTATGTTTAATATATTTATGCTACTTTATTAACAGCAAGACTTTTATATTAAAAGATACTTATACTCTAAATATTATTGCACAGTTATTTATTTATACTTATAGTATTAATATTATGTATATAACAAGTTATTATATTATTAAAAGATATATAACAGTTCAAACATATGTACATACTTTGACGATAATATAAGTATCGTATACTATCGTATTCATATTTTATATATAAAATACATAATTACAGCAGCTGTTTTATCACTGGTTCAGACTAGTATTAACTGTGATGCATGTAGACCTCATTAAACAGAAGATTAATTAGTGTTTGATTTGTAATGCTTCAGTCTCGACGCTCAGAAAGGAAAACGTGTACATTTACTGTCCTGTAAACGCTGCTGAAAATGCCCTTCACGCTGACAATCTCAGCAGAAAAGTGTCCGAACGCTGTGTGTGTTCACGTACGCTTGTGTTCATCATCTGTGGGAGTGTGTGTTGGTGTGTCTCCAGCGTAATAGCCACAGTAGACACGGAGATTCATAGTGTACCGTTTTCCCTCATAACAAACCTGTAGTGGTGTTTGCAGGATTAGATTTACACTAAATACGAGACTAGAGACATAAGAAACCACCCTAGTAACAAACTAAACTCCAGGCTTAACATTCACAGCACACTAATATCGAGTCTAGCATATATGTTTGCTGTATTTTAGATGACGCTCGAGCTTGTTAAACACCTGTGTCGTCAGCTTGAATCTCCTATCATTTATTTTCAGATTGATGTGTGTGTGTTGGACAGAGTAAATGCATGATGGTCTGTGAAATTGTTTATTTCTGAGAGATTAAATCAGAATCTGAGACTTTCTCACTTTTAAAGGTCCCATGAAATTATAATTGAAGTTTTTTGGGTGTTAGTATCAATATGTTAGTCAGTGTGCTCCCAAACAGTGACACAATTAGCATTTAGAAGATATAAGCATTCAAAGCTTCGTTACTCAATTATTGTTTTGACGTCACATCGTACTTAATCTCCTCATCAAGCTTTCTGTCCAATCAAACGCTCTAGAATCCGAAGTGCCCGCCCCCCTACACTATAAATAGACGCTAAAGAAATAAGTCACTTGTTCACAGAATTAGTGGCACGTAGTGCACTATATAGGGAACGGGAACGATTCAGACCGTGTAAATATGCTGTCCATTGAGGAAAAAAGAAGTCTGGTTTCGGAGCGGATTACAAAACGTATCGGACCAATTTGAATTCTATATTTTATAGCAATATGGATGAGATTGTGGCTGTTAAATGCGCTTTACGGAGCTCAACAGCTCTGAACAGCTTTATCCCAAGCTGTGATATAAACGAACGCTATTGGCTATTTTAAAAAGGGGCGGGGCTGCTTGATATGTCCCGCCCTGTCTTCCTGATTCAGTTAAAATGAATGTCAACACATAGAATAACGCTTCGTGTTTCAAAGCATTTCAGGGGACCTTTAAATCAACATTCACATCAGCCACGCCCCTTTTGTGGGAGGGGCCTACCTGCCTCAAAGATTCAGCCAATCAGAGCTTCCGAAGTGTCTCCTTTCTAATCAGTGAGGCGTCCAGATCTGTTGTTTTCGCCGCTGCATGTGCGTCGTGTGTGTTTGTGTTTCTCGTGTGATGGTTTCTGACTCGTCTCGCAGGAGGAGCTGTGCAGCGACAGCGTGGAGCGGATCGTCGTTAATCCCAACGCCGCCTACGACAAGTTCAAAGACAAACACGTCAGCGCCAAGGGTTTGGGTGAGGAGTAAATATGTATTCAATAAATACTTGTATGTATTTTTTGTTTTAATTTTCATTTGTGCTGTCAAATGATTAATCGCATCGAAAATAATAGATTTTGTTTACATTATATATGTGTGTGTTCTGTGTATATTTATTATGTATATATATATATATAAATACACACACATGCATGTATATATTTCAGAATAATATGTTCTGTTCATATATTAAATATATTTATTTATAATGTAAATTATATGAATATAAATAGACATGTAAATATTTTCAAAATATATACTGTATGTGTGTGTATTTATATATACATAATAAATAAACACAGAAAACACACATATATAATGTAAATAAAATATTTTATTTTCAACGCGATTGATTGTTTGACAACACTAATTTGAATATTAAAGTTTTAGTAATTAAAATGATATATAGATTGTATTAATTGTATTTTAGTTATAGTTATGTATTTAACCTAAATTAAAATGAGAAATGTTGCTATGGCAACTATTTGAAATAAAATAAGTTTACGGTTTTTGTATTTATTTTAATTTCAGCAAAAGTTGATTTTATTTCAAGTAACAAAATGTTTTTTTTTATGGTTTTAGTTTTACTCACTCACTAATGTTTTTATATAGTTCTGTCGTATTTGTTGTTATGAATGGTTTTGGTTAATGTCGAATTCATCCCAGCTGTTATAATTAATGCAGACTGAAAAAAATCTTAATTGATTCGTTAATGTAGCTACTAACGTGAGTCATCTGGGCATCTAAATGGCCTTTTAATGAATTATTTGTTTAGAATTTGTCTTAACGTTAATCATTTTAAGTTTACAGATCTGTCTCACAGTGTGCTTTAGTGTCATTAACATACTTTTATAGCTTTTATAATTTTTTTTAATTAATTTGTATTCTCATGTGATGTTATTTTTATTATGTTAAATATTTTTTACTTCAGTTTTATTTATTTTAGTACTTAAAGTTAACCTAAATGAAGTTATGAATTGTTGCCTTGGCAACTAGCTGAAATAAAATATTTTATTTTATTTCAATAAATTATTTTGATTCAAGTAACAAAAGTGTTTTTATGGTTTTAGTTTACTATAATAACCATACTGTGACATTGGGTCTGGTTTTGCTTGTGTCTAACTCTATAGTTCTCTCTCTCTCTCTTTCCGTGTGTGTGTGTGTGTGTGTGTGTGTGTGTGTGTGTGTGTGTGTGTGTGTGTCTGTCTGTGTGTCTCTGTGTGTGTGTGTGTGTGTGTGTGTGTGTGTGTGCGTTCTGTGTGTTTTGTGTCTGTGTCCGTGCATGCGTGCGCCTGTGTGTGTGTGTCCGTCTGTGTGTCCGTCTGTGTGTGTGTCTGTGTGTGTGTGTCCGTCTGTGTGTGTGTCCGTCTGTGTGTGTGTCCGTCTGTGTGTGTGTCCGTCTGTGTGCGTGTGTCTGTGTCTGTGTGTGTGTGTCTGTCTGTCTGTCTTTGTCCGTGTGTCTGTGTGTGTCTGTCTGTCTGTCTGTGTCCGTGTGTCTGTGTGTGTGTGTGTGTGTGTGTGTGTGTCTGTCTGTCTGTCTGTCTGTCTGTCTGTGTCCGTGTGTCTGTGTCCGTGTGTCTGTGTGTGTGTCTGTCCGTCTGTCTGTCTGTCTGTCTGTCTGTCTTTCTGTGTCCATGTGTCTGTGTCCGTGTGTGTGTGTGTGTGTGTGTGTGTGTGTCTGTCTGTGTCCGTGTGTGTGTCTGTCTGTCTGTCTGTCTGTCTGTCTGTCTGTCTGTGTGTCTGTGTGTCTGTCTGTCTGTCTGTCTGTCTGTCTGTCTGTCTGTCTGTGTCTGTCTGTCTGTGCTGTCTGTCTGTCTGTCTGTCTGTGTGTGCGTCTGTCTGTCTGTCTGTCTGTCTGTCTGTCTGTCTGTCTGTCTGTGTCCGTGTGTGTGTGTGTGTGTGTCTGTGTGTGCGTGTGCAGATTTCTCGGACCGCATCAGTAAGAGTCGCAGGGTGGGCTACGAGTCTGGAGAGTTTGAGCTTGTGAGTGATTTGCTCGTTCATCATGAACCGCTCCATGATTAGTCTCTCAGCGTTTGTCCTGATTTATTTTCTCTGTCCTGCAGTTAGCGGAGGGTTGTGGCGTGAAGGAAACTCCTCAGCAGAAATATCAGCGGCTGGTTAATGAGATTCACGAGCTCTGCCAGGATGTGGAGCATATTCAGGTCCGAACTAAACATCTGCTTCTCTTTCAGTTACCCGTGTACTCGCACCATCTGCATGATATTCACGAGTGTTCAACAGTTTGGGGTCAGGAAGATAAAACAAATATATAATTAATACTTTGTTCCATCAAGGATACATTAAATTGGTCAAAAGGGACAATAAACACATTTATAATGTTGCAAAAGATTTCTATTTCAAATAAATACTCTTCTTTTGAACTTTCTATTCATCTGTGAATCCTGAAAAATACAGTTTCCACTAAAATATTGTGCAGCGCAACATTTTTCAACATTGATGATAATCAGAAATGTTTTTGAGCAGAATATTATTATGATTTCTGAAGATCATGTGACACTGAAGACTGGAGTAATGATGCTGAAAATACAGCTTTGATCACAGGAATAAATCACAGTTTAACACATATTCACATTAGGGCTGCACGATTATGACAAAAAACATAATTGTCCCTTAAAATTGTAATTACGATAATCACAATTATGTTTATACCATTGTTTGAAGCAACCGCATGCTATATTTTTAGATGAAAAAAATGCTGAAAACACTAACTGAAAAACTTTTATTGCTTTTCTATTTCTATCTTTTCTACATTGGACTGGTTTCTTCTTTAAATAATAAAAGTCAAAATATGCATGGTATTATAATGCTGTACTAAAATTAAAACACATGTAGAAAGAAAAGCACATACATTGATTTTGAACGATTAATTGCTGCTTTGAACGATTACATAATTGTGGCATCACTAATTGTAATTGATTAATTGTGGAGCCCTAATTCACACAGAAAGCAGCTACAGTGTCCTCCAATAATATTGGCACCCTTGGTAAATATGAGCAAAGGTGGCTGTGAAAATAAATATTATTTATGATAATATGTGAAATGAATGGTTTCTCTAGTTTATGATTCTAGGTAATAATAATGACATTTGCTCATATTTACTAAGGGTGCCAATATTAGTGGAGAGCACTATATTTTAAATTATAATAATATTTAATCATTTTTAAAATAAATTTTCAAAAACATTAAAATCTATGTTAATCGCCATGCATTATGTTGCTGCATAAGAATGCAAATTATTAAACATAATATAATATACATTTCTCATTTAGTGAAACATTATTTAAAAAAATAAATATTTAAACTATATTTCTATTGTGGTTCTTCTAAATGAAGAAAAGCACCTTTTAAAGTCATTCAAATCAAATATGTACAGTTTTAAGTCATTTAAATATTGAATATTGTCTAAATATATTGCATTTTTATCATTATTATTTAATACATTTTATAAATAAATATCAAAAGTATTTTGTAAGAGTAATGACCGCTGAAATTTCAACTTTGCATCACTGCAATAAATTATTTTGAAAATATATTTACAGAAAACAGCTGTTTTTAATTGTAATATTTCACAAATTGTACTGTATTTGGGATTAAACAAACGAAGCCTTGGTGAGCAGAAGAGACTTCTTTCAATGACATTAAACCAAGCTCATTATTTTGAGCAGTAGTGTAAATCCTCGTGTACTCAATCTTAAAGTCTGCTTCACCGTCCGTGCTGTATTCTGATTAAAAACAGTCCACGTAGACCGGAAGAGACTCGGACATGCGTGTGAACTGAACTAGTTAGTGTTTTATGTGCTGTTGATGTGTGTTCTTGCAGGTCACGACTAAAGAGAGCAGCACAGAGGAGCGCTTGACTCCGGTGGCTTTGGCTCAGCAGGCGGCGCAGCTCAAACAGCAGCTGGTTTCTGCTCATCTGGACTCTCTGCTCGGACCCAACGCTCACATCAACCTCACCGACCCTGACGGAGCGCTCGCCAAGTGAGTCACAGCACAGAACATGAGATGGGGGTGGAGTGGTGTCCAGTTGTTTTGAATTTAGTCTTAGTCCTGTGCTTTTTAGGTTTTGTTATATCTGTGTCCCTGGAGCACAAAAGCAGTCGTAAGCAGCACTTGTATATTTGTAGCAATAGCCAACAATACATTGTATGGGTTAAAATTATCATTGTATGCCAAAAATCATTATGATATCAAGTATGGCTGGGTGATATATCTCATGTGATATGCATGCGCATCTCGTCAGTAAACCGGTTCCTTGATTAGCGGTAAATCTCCATCAGCTGTTTTCAGATGGAGCCGTAGATCTCTGACAAGCTACGCAATATTGAAGGCGATTCATCTGCCTAATATTAAGTAAACATCATGTTTTATGAAGATATTTAGTAAATTTCCTACCGTAAATATATCAAATCTTAATTATTGATTAGTAATATGCATTGCTAAGAACTTAATTTGAACAACTTTAAAGATGATTTTCTCAATATTTAGATTTTGTTGCACCCTCAGATTCCAGATTTACAAATATTGTACAAACCATGCATCAATGGAAATATTATTTATTCAGATGATGTACAAATCTCAATTTCCCCCAAAATGACACACACACCTGGAGCAGTGGACACACACACACACACACACACACACACCTGGAGCAGTGGACACACACACACACACACACACACACACTTGGAGCAGTGGACACACACACACACACACACACACACAGACCTGGAGCAGTGGACACACACACACACACACACCTGGAGCAGTGGACACACACACACACACACACACACACACACACACCTGGAGCAGTGGACACACACACACACACACACTTGGAGCAGTGGACACACACACACCTGGAGCAGTGGACACACACACACCTGGAGCAGTGGACACACACACACAGACCTGGAGCAGTGGACACACACACACACACCTGGAGCAGTGGACACACACACACACACACACACACACCTGGAGCAGTGGACACACACACACACACACACACACACACACACTTGGAGCAGTGGACACACACACACACACACACACACCGCATGTAACTTTATACAAGATTCACTCGTTTGAAACACTAAATAATATTAACATTTACTATAGAACCATTATTTCACCAATAAACATCTTAATAAATACATCTCTATCTAAACTAATGATTAATTATCTCCGCAAGCGATCTCAGTTTGAGTATAGTTCTGTGTAAATAGATAAACCGCGCTGTCAGCAGTTAACATAATTTAGACAAAAACATTTTAATAATTCTGATAAAACAGTTAAGAAATGCAATAAAATATGATGTTTTGTTTGTTATAGCTTATTTCAATATTCCAGAGAATATTATTCAGTGAATTATTCTTCACTCTTTAGTCTATTAAACAGATTATAAACCTAAAACTGTAGATTAACATGAACTTGATATGAGTTCTGTCCTTT
>CM050419.1:35171775-35174275 GCA_027564155.1 Gymnocypris eckloni scoliostomus
AAGGACAACAGCACTCTGCTCTCGCAGGTCCAGCAAACCATGAAGGAGAACCTGCTGTCTGTGGAGGAGAACTTCTCCACACTGGACCAGAGGATGAAGAAGCTCTCCAACTAACAGCCCTCTGGTGCGGAGAGAGAGAGAGTGAGAGAGAGAGTGTGTGAGAGAGAGAGAGAGAGTGTGAGAGAGAGAGACAGAGAGAGAGAGAGTGTGTGAGAGAGAGAGAGAGAGTGTGAGAGAGAGAGAGAGAGAGAGACAGAGAGAGAGAGAGTGTGAGTGAGTGAGTGTGTGTGTGTGTGTCAGAGAGAGTGTGAGTGTGTAAGAAAGAGAGAGAGAGTGTGTGTGTGTGTGTGTGAGTGAGTGTAAGAGAGTGTGTGTGAGTGAGTGAGCGAGTGTGTGTGTGTAAGAGAGAGAGAGAGTGTGTAAGAGAGTGAGAGTGTGAGTGAGTATGTGTAAGAAAGAGAGTGTGTGTGAGAGTGTGTGAGTGAGAGTGAGCGAGAGTGTGTGAGTGAGCGAGCGAGTGTGTGTGTGTGTGTGTGTGAGAGCGTGTAAGTGCAACAGCGTGTGAGTGCGAACGAGCGTGTGAGTGCGAACGAGCGTGTGAGTGTGTGTAAGAGTAAGAGTGAGAGTGTGTGTGTGTGTGTGTGTGTGTGTGGGAGTGAGTGAGAGAGAGAGAGGAAGAGTGCGTGTGAGAGTGTAAGAGAGAGAGTGTGTAAGAGAGAGTGTGTGAGAGTGTGTGTAAGAGAGAGAGAGAGGTGTGAGTGTGTGTAAGAGAGTGTGTGTGTGTGACAGTGTGAGTGTGTGTAAGAGAGAGTGTGTGTGTGAGAGTGTGAGAGTGTGCGTGAGAGTGTGTGTGTGTGAGAGAGAGAGTGTGTGAGTGAGTGCGAGAGAGTGTGTGTGTGTGAGTGAGCGAGCGAGCGAGTGAGAGAGAGAAGGAAGAGTGCGTCCACTAGAGTCCAGCTGTTTCTCATGCCGCTCTGTTGTTTTTCTGCAGCGTGTCGAGACCAAACGTTCCCTCACTACAGACCCTTACGCTTCAGATGCTCTGAGTTCTGCTCTCCGTCGTGTGTGTGTAAATACAGGCGTATCTGTGCTTCAACTCCTTCTCATGAGCGATTGATTGCTTGTAACCGGTATTGTATTATTAATGTCCACCAATTATGATCATTTTCCAATATAGAATTTCAAACGCCTCTCTGGATAATAAAGCGCTTCCAGAAATCAGGTTCATGTTGTTGTTATTATGAAAGTTCCCAGCATTCCCTCACAATACAGTTCAGTTCAGTGTGACAATCATTAGAGTTATTAGACTGAGATTTACATTTGTGTAGATTTTCTTTTTGCAACTTTACATTTTTTAGTAGATTTGTTTTGTGGGTGCATTTTTACATTTTGCAGTTCATTTGTAGATTTTCCATTTTTAGTGGCTTTAATTTTTTTTACATTTTTGTAGAAATTTTCAATTTTACTGTTTTGATAATTTGCTTATTTAAACATTTTTGTAGATGTTTATTTCGGTGGGTTTTGCTAGTGAATAATCTTTTTTAATACATTTTAGTATAATGCTAAATATGAATATCAAAAAATAGATATATCTTCATACTTGAATCCTTACTTTAAGTAATATGCGTTGCTTTAAAGCATTATATATTATTATCATCTGGACATTAATTAGTTGGCTTTGTTTCTTTAGCTTCGTTTGTCTAAGATAGTTAAGCTTAAGTTAATTTTTGTTGCAAGTCGCAAGTTTTTTATATTAAAGACAGTTCAAAACAATTTTATATTTTTTTACTCATTAAAAACCTGTAGAAATGTATTTTCTGAAACATATTCCAACTCAGAAAGATATTGGTACAACTTTGCAATGTTTCTTTAAAACATATGAACAATACCTCTGAAGCTTTTAATTAGCTGATGTTCATTTTAATATTTAATAAAATCAAAACTTGTTTGTAACATTAATTCACTCATAAACCATTGTATTTTTATGTTAAGAATGATTAATAAGTTATCAAATAAAACATGATAGAGTTAAGAAACGGGAGATTTCTAAAAGTAAAATATTACTGAAATATTTAGAAACACATTTTTTGTCCATACAAAGAGAGTCGATGCTTCAGTGTTTTTTGATCTTATAAAAATATATTTTGTGTTTATGAAGTATATTGCAGTTTATATGAAGAATATTTCCTTTATGAAAATAAAACCCTGCATGATGTCGAAACAGAGACATGAAATAATCAGGAGAGCTTTCATCATTTAAAACGTTTTAATTTGTTAAATAAAATAAAAACAATCAACTCCCAATAAAAAAGCAAATGCTACTTGTTCACAATTCTCAACGTATTTTCTTTACAAATCACATGAATATGAGAACGGAAAGGTTTCTCTGCAGGAGAAATATCTTACAAATTGATCATTTTTTCCCTAGAAAAGGTGTACAAAATAAAATACTAAAACTGTACATATGTACATAAATTCAATAGTAAAATTGCATAATCAG
>CM050419.1:35179275-35201775 GCA_027564155.1 Gymnocypris eckloni scoliostomus
CCGGCGCCATCGTCAGCTGAGGAGGAGAAGATGCATCCATAAACACGTGAATTTACAATTTGTGCCAAAAAGTATAGTGAGATACAAACTGGGCTCAACTTATGAAATTCTTGAATATATAAAAGATTTAATAACGGATCCATTGTTTTAATGGAGCACACGGTGAAGGAGATGTGAAATCTTCAATAGTTTTTAAAGAACATCCCAGGATGCACCTCGTGATGATGTCTGAGAATGGATTTATAAAGAAGCTCAAATGAGAAAAAAATAATAACAATATGATTTGTAATTGTAATTAAAATGTACTATAATATTCTACAAAAATATTTTTGGAAAGAATAAATCTTCAATGTTCTTTAGAACTTGTAATATATGATGATACAATATAATAATTATATATTTTATTTTTTAATGATTTTATTCATTATGATTCATATTTACTATAGTTAATATAATATTTTGCAAACAAGGTCTGTAAGTTTTTTTTATTTTAAGACAAAATATCTTCAAATGTTCTTTTGAAATTTAAATATAAACTGGGTTCAACATTAATTTCTTTATAATACAATATTTTTTATGAGCAGCACATGAACTCTTTAAAAGGAATCCCAGAATGCACCTCATTAAGTTTGATGAAGTTCAAACGAAGCACAAATATTGGGAAAATTACTATATATATAAGACATTATGAATTATAATTAATATAATAATATTTACAGTAATGTTCAAAAGTGATTTTTTTTAAATAAACTAACACTTTTATTCATCAAGGCTGCATTAAATCGATCAAAAGTGACAGTAACGACATTTATAACGTTACAGAAGATTTATATTTCTAATAAATGCTCTTCTTTTGAACTTTCTATTCATCTGTGAATCCTGAAAAATAAAATGCATCACGGTTTTCACAAAAATATTGTGCAGCATGTTTTCAACATTGATAATAATCAGAAATGTTTTTGAGCAGCAAATTATTATGATTTCTGAAGATCATGTGACACTGAAGACTGGAGTAATGATGCTGGAAATACACAGAAATAGATTACAGTTTAACATGTAAAACAGCTGTTTGAAATATGAATAATATTTGACTATTTTTGATCAAATAAATGCTTGAACAGAAGAGACTCGTGTCAATGTAAGCCGTCCGTCTGCGCGGCGCGGCTCAGGTGCGTGTCTGCGCGGCGCGGCTCAGGTGTGTGTCTGCGCGGCGCGGCTCAGGTGTGTGTTTACCTGCAGGCAGGTGAGCGGGTTCTGTGTCAGAGGCGGGCCCTGCGGCAGCAGAAGAGATCCGGCTCCTAATAACCCGTGAAGACTGCTGATGTTCCCCAGAGCCGTGAGCTCGCCTGAACACAGAGGAACACCATCAGCAGCAGCTCAAACACTCATTCATGAGGAAGAGACAGGGTGAAGCCAATTATATATGTGACCCTGGACCACAAAACCAGTCATACGGGTCAATACAAATAATAAAGATGAGATTTATGCAAGCTGAATAAATAATCTTTCCATTGATGTATGGTTATGATAGGACAATATTTGGCAGAGATACAACTATTTATCTGGAATCTGAGGGTGCAAATTGCTATTATTATTATTTTATTTTACAGAAAAACAGTAAAATTAAAATACTAACATTTATGAATGTTAATGGAGCTTTTATTTTGGCGGAAACACGCAGGAAGACCTCAGCGCTTCTTTTAGTTGACAACAGCATGCAGATATATCTCAGATAGATGTATGTCACACGTATAACATTGTAATGCGCCTTTAAAAAAAAATAATAATAAAATGAGCAAATGATGAGTAAGTGTTTTTCCTCGCGAGCTCGTGCAGCGCTGTTTGAACACATGCAACTCGTGCGTGTTTTAGAAAACATAACAATCTGTAGTTTATGGACTAATGGTTTGAGGCCATTTCAATCATCTCAGTCACCAGGGTCCACTAATGACTGTAAACTCACACTAACTGACAGAAGAACACAGTGTAATCACATACTACATATTTGTATAATTATAACACAGTTATTCCAAAGCAAGGCACGTTTAAAAGGGTCATTTTCAGACTGCTCCACTTACCCAGAACCCCCGGGGCGAGCAGAGGCGGCAGGAATTGAGGTGTATGGGTGTTGTTCTTGTCCTGCTCGGCCAGAGGGTCACAAACTTCTGGCCCCGTGCTGGACACCAGAGGCCGCAGGACACCGAGGTAGAAACTAGAGTCCCCTGCAGCCACACAGATTCACACGTGTTGCACAAGATGCATGTACTTGGATATCAAAACAATGTTCCACATGAACAGCTACGCCTAATACAAGGAGTCCCAACCTTTGTCAGGTGACTTTCCCTGATATCTGACCTCTGGAATTCTGCACGGACATGTCCCATATTTCACAGATAAAATAGTCTATTTTTATTAAAAGCATAGTTCACCCTCGTCAGTCCAAATGCACAAGACTTTCAGAACCATTTAACCTGTTTCTCTATTATAAGCCCATGTAACTAAAATGGGTTACGGGTTTAAGTGTGAGTAAATGGTGATTTTTGGGTGAACTATCATTTAGACATTAAGATTTTATGCAATGTGACATTAATTTCATGACAATTAACCACATTTTCAAAATACATTCTAACAAACATGCATGCACCAGACACAAGGACTTTAGAAATTACCATTTAAATAATATTTTAATATTTGTTTTGCATTACAGTATGTGGCTAAAAGTATGGAGATGTTAAATGTGCATAACTGGCATGAAAATAATGCCACATTTAGAAGAATTTTTTTTTATGGCTTTTATGAAATTAACACTAGTATTAAACATGCACAAATATGACCCTGGAGCACAAAACCAGTCATAAGGGTCAGTTTTTAAATTGAGATTTATGCATCATCTGAAAGCTGAATAAATAAGCTTTCCATTGATGTATGGTTTGTTAGGATAAGACAATATCTGGAATCTGAGGGTGCAAAAAATCTAAATATTGAGAAAATAATCTTTAAAGTTGTCCAAATTAAGTTCTTAGCAATGCATATTACTAATCAAACATGAAGTTTTAATATATTTACGGTAATAAATGTACTAAATATCTTCATGGAACGTGATCTTAATATCCTAATGATATTTGGCATAAAATAAAAATTGATAATGTTGAGCCATATTGTTGGCTATTGCTACAAATATAGCTGTGCTGCTTATGACTGCTTTTGTGCTCCAGGGACACAAATCTGATGCAGTTCCATCATTAACCTCTAGAGGCAGAACACTTGGTTGGGAAACCCTGTCACTGTAAACAGATGCATCAATTGGAAGTATGTGCACATGCAGCGAAGCATGCAACTGGTGCGTTTACCTGAGAATGAGGCGGGGGGGGTGGAGTGTGGTTGGGTAGGGGTTCGGTCTGGGCAAGAGCTGCGGTCAGCAGAGCGGGGTTGAGCGACAGAAAGGCATGAGGGGGTGGAGTGAGAGAGGCGGAAAGGAGCAGCGACTGGCCGTCTGCGCTGGGCGCTAGTGTTTGTAGAGCCTCCAGGAGCCCCGGCCCCATCAGGACCGAGTCCAGCAGAGCGGGGGTCTTCTCCAGGGACGCTCCGTCTGCGAAGATCTGCTGCAGTGTGGGAAGCTCCAGGTTGAGCGCTGGAAGTGGTAACATGGCAGCCGGATTCTGGCCGAGCAGCAACGAAGCCATGAGGAGGGCTTGAAGCCCAGGGGGTTTTTCTCCAGCTTCCACCCCTGCTTCAGATAAATGAGAACCGGGCGGATTTAACAGGCTCACGAGGTTGAGAGGAAGCTCGCCCTGGTTTAGGACGTTGAGAGGAGAGCCTTGGTTTAGGATGGCACTGGTTGGCTGGGCTTGGGCTCCGCCGGCCACCGAAGGCTGGCTGCTCGTCCAGACTCCTAAAGGCAGGGAGCCGAGAAAGGGCGGTAAGAGTGAAGGCAGACCGGCATTGGAGGAGAGAAGCTGGAGGAGCTGTTCTTGAGACATGAAGGGGAAAGCCTCAGCAAGCTGCAAGGAAACAGCGGGGTCGGTTGTAGGGTTAGAAAGGTCGGGAGAGGGGAGGCTGTGGTCCGGCTCACAGCCACCCAGAAATCTCGCATCCGAGTCCGGCTGAACCATCGACTCTACAAGACCTGCGGAGACAACACAAGAGTAAAACAGACACCCAAACCACTACTACTGCTGTGAAAACACCCCACGAAACACAAGAGTACAACAGACACCCAAACCACTACTACTGCTGTGAAACACAAGAGTAAAACAGACACCCAAACCACTACTACTGCTGTGAAAACACTCACACAAGAGTACAACAGACACCCAAACCACTACTACTGCTGTGAAAACACTCCACGGACACAAGAGTACAACAGACCACCCAAACCACTACTACTGCTGTGAAAACACCCACAAACACACAAGAGGTACAACAGACACCCAAACCACTACTGCTGCTGTGAAAACACCCCACGAAACACAAGAGTACAACAGGACACCCAAACCACTACTACTGTCGTGAAAACACCCCATCGAAACACAAGAGTACAACAGACACCCAAACCACTACTACTTGTGAAAACACACACTAAACACAAGAGTACAACAGACACCCAAACCACTACTACTGCTGAAACACCCACGAAACACAAGAGGTACAACAGGACACCCAAACCACTACTACTGCTGTGAAAACAACTAAACACAAGAGTGCAAACAGGACACCCAAACCACTACTGCTGCTGTGACACCCTGCACGAAACACAGGGTACAACAGACACCCAAAGCCACTACTACTGCTGTGAAAGGCACTCACTAGAACACAAGAGTACAACAGACACCCAAACCACTACTACTGCTGTGAAAACACCCCACGAAACACAAGAGTACAACAGACACCCAAACCACTACTACTGCTGTGAAAACACCCCACGAAACACAAGAGTACAACAGACACCCAAACCACTACTACTGCTGTGAAAACACCCCACGAAACACAAGAGTACAACAGACCACCCAAACCACTACTACTGCTGTGAAAACACCCCACGAAACACAAGAGTACAACAGATCACCCAAACCACTACTACTGCTGTGAAAACACCCCACCTAAACACAAGAGTACAACAGACACCCAAACCACTACTACTGCTGTGAAAACACCCCACGAAACACAAGAGTACAACAGACACCCAAACCACTACTACTGCTGTGAAAACACCCCACGAAACACAAGAGTACAACAGACACCCAAACCACTACTACTGCTGTGAAAACACCCCACGAAACACAAGAGTACAACAGACACCCAAACCACTACTACTGCTGTGAAAACACCCCACGAAACACAAGAGTACAACAGACACCCAAACCACTACTACTGCTGTGAAAACACCCAACGAAACACAAGAGTACAACAGACACCCAAACCACTACTACTGCTGTGAAAACACCCCACGAAACACAAGAAAAGAAGATCATCAATAGACATGTGCCGGGTGTTATGATATATCACGATAATACACATGCATGATATTGTGTTCAAAAAACACGTGAATAATTACACTACGAGTTAAACGTTTTTGAACAGTAAGATTTTAATGTTTTTATAAAGAATTCACCATGCCTGCATTTATTTGATCAAAAAATACAGCAAAAGACGTAATATTGTGAAATTATTTAGCTATTTAAAAAAAAAATGCTTTCTATTTTAATATAATTTAAAATGTTATTTATTGTTGTTATTTCAAAGCTGTATTTTCATGTCACATGATCCTTCAGAAATCATAATAATATGCTGCTCAAGAAACATTTATTATTTTCAATATTTAACACAGCGGAGTATATTTTCTTTCTGGATTATTTGATGAATAGAAAAATCCACAGATCAGCATTTATCTGAAATAAAAGGCTCTAGTAGCATTACACACAAAAGTCGGTATACATTTTGTGGGGGGTAGTAGTTACTACTTTTATTTAGCAAGGATGCTTTAAATTGATCAAAATCAATGATCAAATGTATAATCTTACAAAATATTTATATTTCAGATAAATTATGTTCTTCTAAACTTTCTATGCATCAAAGAAACCTGAAAGAAATTCTACTCGGCTGTTTTTCAGCATAATAATAATAATAATAATGTTTTTGAGCAGCAAATCTGAATATTATAATTATTTCTGAAGGATCATGTTACACTAAAGACTGGAGAAATTATGCTAAAAATTCAGCTTTGAAAAATCCCAGGAATAAATTAAATTTTAAAATAAATTAAAATACAAAATAGTTATTTTAAATAGTAAAAATATTTGAAAATTGTACTGTTGCAATTTTTTGCAGGCTTGATGAGCAGAAGAGATTTCTTTAAAAAACATAAAACATCTTAGTCCAAAAACCTTTGACTGGTAGTGTATTACAAATTATTTCGATTTTTTGAATGCATTTTAATAATACCTTCCCCATCAATTGTTTAAAACACACGGTGCGTTGCGTCACAGATGCATGCACACTCTGCTGTAAACAAGCCCGACTCGTTACCCCGGATTGCTCGTCTAAACTATGCAGCTGCTACTTTGTTTCTGACGAGAATTTAAATAATTTAATGAGTCATTCAGAGTTTTGTGTTCAACATCATAGCACCAAATACTTACAAACTTTGACTTAATAGGCTGTTTATTTAACTTTTCTACATTTTAATCTGGACTACAACATGTTAATTTAATTTTTTATTGTTTGGTTTACATTAAGACTCCATTAGTTAATTATTTAATTATCAAACTGCCAAAGCATTTATTAATCTTAGTTAATTTCAACATTTAATAACAGGCAATTACAAAACTACTAACAGTATTATTTAATGGAGCCAAGCTAATATGAACAAACAGTTGTAATTTTCAAAAAAGATTAATAACTTCTGTAGCTATTGCTCATAATTAATGTTAGTGCATTAACTAAAGTTAACTAATGAGATCTTATTGTAAAGTGTTACATTGTTCTTTATACTTCTTTTGCACTTTAACCTGTTTGGAACATTTGTATCCTTTATACATCTTTCGTGTATTGCTTTATTGTATTTAAATGTGCAGTTCTTATTGTTATAAGAAAAAGTTTATTATGACAACTTTTTTGCAACTTATTTCAATATCGTGATAATACCGTACACCTCGATGAAAGCTTTAGCAGTTATTGCAACATGAAATTTGACACGGTGACCAAAGACTCACCTTTACTTTCCACGGCTTGGTAGTGGTTTGACTGGTTAATTTGGTAGGTACTGTGGTCAAGACAAGTCTCTGTTGTTTTGGGTCCACAACCCTTCTCCGGGAATGAGGGCAAGTATGTCGAGGACATCTGGTTCATCATGCTCAGAAGTGAACTGTTGAGGTCCGGCGTCGTCTGGCTCAAGTTCAGGATGGTGCTGCTGCAGGTTGTTTTGAGGTTCATGGTTGTCTCGTCACCCATCAAAGCGAAGGGTTGGGATGGGGGTCGCTGGATGGGAGATTCTGGCATGGGCACTGTGCTTTGGGGTTGAGGTTGTAGGGTGTGGTTGGGTAAACGTAATGTGGACTGCATGTCGCATTGGAGCGTCTGTGGAGTAATGGGTCTGGGTGAAGAGGGCAATGGGTTTGAGTGCCTGTTGCCAGGCATGGCAGTGGCAACGCCGGATTGCTGGGTTGAGCTTTGCATGCTAAGAAGCTGAAGCAGGGCGGAAAGTGGCTGGGATGGAGATGGGAGGGAATTAACAAGTCCTGGCTTCCTGCCTTCCTCCGAATCCAGCAACCTGGAGGCATTCGGAGGAGCGACGGGCAGCCGGTGGTTGTCTAAATGAGGTACGGGAGGAGAAGTTGGCGAAAGGCATGGGTAGATGAGCAGAGGCGGCCCGGAGAGATCTCCCGCGGTCCAATTAAACTGCGAGTCTTTGAGCATGTTCAAAACGGTGGGCGAGCGCCTCTGCCGTTTACGTCTTACGTTTTTCTCCGCGATAGCAGGGGAAGCCGGGAAAGGGAAGGGGAGTGCGGAAGCAAAAGGGCGGTGAGGGACTGTGCTCTGGTGGAAGTGGGGTGGACGCTACTGTTTAAAGTGCTAATCAATACCTTTGACTGCTGCTCCTTGTCCAAGCCCGTAAGAGGGAGTGCATCGGCTGCATGGGTTTTCTGGTTGGCCAGCTGGGCTTTAGCGGCCGCAGAAAGGAGGCTGCTGGCCGGGAAAGAGTTATTAATGTGGCCCTTTTGCTGGCTCTTCTGTTGGTTGAGAATCTGCCCTAGTGGAAGGCCAAGCAGTCCTGGGGCTTGAGCAGAACTCACTCCGTTCCTCTTGTCGCCTTGCACCAACGATAGGGCTTGTGACATCTGATGGTTGCTTTGGTTAGCACTGGAGCTCGTGCTACAGTCTTTGTAGTGCTGCAGAATGCCCTCCAATCGACTGCAAGGGCTGGAAGGTGCAAGAGGACGCTTGGGAGAGGAGCACGGCATGGTGGGTTGCACGGTTTGCCTCCCTGAATGAAGACGGACCCATGGGCCCCGTGCTCTGAGAGCGAGGACGTCGAAGAATGGCGAGAGCGTTGGTGGGGTGAGAACGTGTCCAAAGGTGACAGAGGAGAGGGCGACTTGACACTGGCTCCCTGGGAGTTTGGTGGAGCTCCTCGACCACTTAGAGTTAAGGATGAAGAGGGGGATAAGGAAAAGGAGGTGGAGGGGTCTGGAGGATGTATATGCGTGTGTACACTGTTTGGGGAAGTGGGGTTGTGCACGGTCCTTTGGGGAAGCGGTGGATGAGGGCTCCACTGCTGTTTCGCGTAACCAAGCATGCAGCCCACTGGCGTTTGGGGTTTCTTTAAAGGCGAACCCTGTTCTGGAGGCCGTGAAATTGGGGCGAGGCTAACAGAACCGTTTTGCACAACAGAGCGAGGAGGAAAACCAATGTTGGATTTGGGTTGGTTGTGTCTCGGCTGAGGGTAAGTGCAGTGGATGCCGTCTCCATGAGCCACCATCGATCCTCTCAGCTCTCTGCCGTCCACGGAGTATATAACACCTCCTTAAACAAACATTAAGACAACACAACTGAAGAAAGCTGAACTTGAAGACAGGTACAGTGTCTATAAAAAGCAATTACCCCCTAAAAATCCAAATCTAAGCTGTCTACCAAACATGGCATTGTATATTATGAATATTGTTGTCGAACTGCTTTGGTTTCTCTTTTATGCATCTACTAAATGCATAAATGCAAATGTTTATTTTAGAACTTTTTAACACTGAAACACACTTTTATGACACTGAACACCAGAAAAATATTCAGATTTCAACATAAAAAAAAAAAAAATCACAATTTCAAATTGGGTTTCAAGTACATTTCCAATGGCCAGTGTTTGACTTTAAACTTAATTTTGATCTCAGACCTTCTACAGTTGGCTTTAAATTCTCAGACGTGCCTTCAGATGTCATTAAACATCTTTTAACAGTGACAGTCTTTTTGCAAATGTCCTATAAAGCTGTGACTGGTGGAACAACTAAACAACAGTTGACACATTGTTAAGTGCACAGTGATCCAAATGTGGAAAAACTCCACTTTTATAGACACTGTACATCATACTTTGATATGGATATTGATGTTTTTACTAAAGAGAAACTTAGTGGTTGCAGTTTAGTTTACAAGTTAAATAACTTCTAAACTGGATACTGAAGATGACTGCATGCTTTAGACAAATGTAATAATTTGAATAGGTAATATTTGGACATGAGATGTAGAGAATAATCTTCACTTCATGAGAACAGTAGTGGTCACATACTGTAAAGACAAGCTGTTCTGGGTTCAATACAAGTTAAGCTGATGTGACATGCTGTCAGTTACTACAGACAATTGTTGTAACTAGTCCCTCAGTTTGTAAAAAATGTGTTTACAGTAAAGCACCAACAATTGAGCTGGAATTTAAACGCTGGAATAAATGCTAACATGCACAGCATTTTGAAAATATAGGCACAATAATTAAACTATACATTAATAGACGACAAAATAATTGGTAACACTTTACATTAAGAGTCAAATTGTTATTAGTTCATGCATTAGGTATCAAACTAACAGAACAATACTTTTAACATTAACTTAAATTAGTAAATGCATGAAGCATCTAGAATGAACAATCTTTATGAATTGGGAAAAAAAATCTTCTTTGTTGTATTGTGGTTTTATTTGTCTTTTGGTTCCGTACAGCTCTTTGGAACAATGTGTTGTATTTAAATGTGCTTAAACTGAATTGAACCTTACTGTAAAGTGTTACCTAATTATTAAACACAAAAGTATTCATGAGAAGTGTGAAGCAATCTTTCAACACGTCATGACAGCATGTCACAGAACCTGGACCGGTTCTTCTCAAGAGTAATCGTGTTGGAATAACTTGTGTATTAAGATGCAATACCTGTGGCTTGACCCGGCGAGGGAAGATGGGAGGGTTGCATGCTTTGGCATAATGCCGCCATGGCATCAACTTTCCTGCGATGGTTACAGAGTTTGGTCATGTCTTCCTCTATTTTCCCTGACTGATGACCAGGAGCTCGGACCATCGCAGCAGGGTCATAACTAAAGACCTGCAGGGATTTATAAAGACATTTAATCACCTTTTAATGCATGCAATTTAGTTTTTTTAGAAGTGCATATTATCATACAACTCTTATTAATTCTGCAATATTTATACACTGAATAATTTTGCCAAAAAGTGTAAAGAAGACATTGCGTGTGCATTATGCAATGCATTAGTTACTAATAAACCAGTAGTTATCATATGGGACTTTAAAAGATAAATCAGCTTTCTGAAATAATAACTAGATGCTGATGGCTAAACAAAACATGCAACATATCAACAACGTAGTAGTTTATTCTTTCATAAACCATAGTGCTCCACATGTCATTACTAAAGTACAGGCAGAAATCAAACATCATGAATGACACGGTCTCAGCACTGAAGGTTGGTCTCACCTTATTTGGGACTAGCGGGCACTCGAGACCACATTTACATGTGCCGTCTGTCCGCAGATACACCCTCACCTCATCCACAGATCGAAGGACTGTACCGCTCGGGCTGAAGAAGAAGAAGAAAAAGAGATTGATGTGGAGAAGTCAGACAGCGATTTTGGGTCCGAAACAGTTCTTAAACTCCATCTTTTTTTTCTCTGCAGACATCAATACAAGTAGAAGCCGAGCTTTATTGTTTTAATTCATCATTTTGCTCATACTATTAAAACAGAATGGCATTTGTGTCTGTTTACTGGTTCTTACACTCTTTGCATCATTTGCAATGCATTGCAACGTCAGCAGAAAGTAATGCATTATAGTATAATAAACAAATAATAAAGAGTCCCCAATAGAGTGTAACATCGCCGCCCACTTATTGATAATTTTCCTATAAGAATAAAAAAATTAAAATATATTAAAGAGTTATAAGCAATGAACTAACCAACCAGTTACAAGGCGAGTCGCAACATTACAAACCAGGATAAAAGATAAATGTACAAGATTGTGTACTAATGAGGTAAATAATACAACTCCCATGAAGCATTGCTAATTAAATAATCACATTTAAAACAATGGAGTAATATAAAACTACCGATTTAAAGATTTAAAACCAAATATGCATACGGAGAGCAAAAGTAGATGGACTGGTACATCATTTGTAGAGCTTAATAATGGATTGGGTGATTATTTTGGTACGATTCTCTTGATAAGAGATTTCTTTGCAGATTCATGGGTAATGTAATATTTCATCATTACACCATTCAACACGATCATTTTAAAATAAGTTAGAATAAAGTGTGCTGATGGCCTAAACAAAAACAAAAAAAAATTATCACATAAACAACTTGTCTTTAAATAATTAATTTAAAGTTATTGTTAAATATCAATTGCACTAAGGAGAAAATGAATGGGATTTTTACTTTCAGACGGTTACACTAAAAAGGTCCGGTCACACCAAGGAATCACTTTCAATCCATCTTAAAGAGAACGAGCATTTAAAGCGACAGACACCAAACCTGGAGTGTGCGCATATAACAAACAATGTTATCGAGTGCTGGTATGGACACAAATGTAGTCATATTTTTTGTTGTGAACGGGTGTTTAGTTCACAACCAGATTGTTTTAGCACTTACAAACTGTACTGGTTTTCAAATCAACTTTACACCAGACTACCTTGAAACCCTGCTTCCTCATGAACCAAACCGCACTGGAAGCCCTAGTGTGAACGCTCAACGCACTCGCATGCATGTGAGGAAAGTTTGCTTGGGTGAAATCACACACATCTGTGCGTACAGGCAACCTAAGTGAAACATGTTCCTTATGTGCGTTAATAGCAACACTTCACATTTGATCAGAACAGTAGTATGAATGACGAAGTAAAATGTGGACATACCTGATGTAAAAGACAGCTCCATCATCCACCTTCCTCTGCCAGCCAACCGGGATCTGTGTGATGAGCGTCGTACCTCCATCTTTTTCCCCTGCTGCACTCTCACTGCCCCCCGTCATTTTCTGCTCACGCACATCCAGCTCCTAAAGACACAAACCACTTTCAATTTAGTTTGAAACCAGATCTGATGAACCTGATTCAGTTTCTAAATCTGATGAACAAGATTATGTTCATAACCAGATTTGATGAACCTGATTCAGTTTCTAGATCTGATGAACAAGATTATGTTCATAACCAGATTTGATGAACCAGATTCAGTTTCAAACAAGATTAAGATTCAAACGAGATTTCATGAGCCAGATTCAGTTTCAAATCAGATTTTATGAACCTGATTCAGTTTCAAATATGATTGAGATTCAAACCAGATTTGAAAAAAACAACACATCTGATTACCCAGATTCAGTTTCAAACCATATATTTGATTAACCAAATTCAGTTTCAAACCATATTTGATGAACCAGATTCAGTTTCTAACTACATTTGATGAACCAGATTCAGATTATAACTACATTTGATGAACCAGATTCAGTTTCCAACCATACTCGATTAACCAAATTCAGATTCAAACCAGATTTTTGAACCAGATTCAGTTTCCAATCATACTTGATTAACCAAATTCAGATTCAACCCAGATTTGATTAACCAGATTCAGTTTTAAACCATACTTGATTAACCAAATTCAACTCAGATTTGATTAACCAGATTCAGTTTTAAACTAGATTTGAATTGCACTTCACACCTATTTTCAGTTGGAAAATATGTCCACACTGCATCTAAATACAGTTTTCACTCCGCTTCTGAGCGTTTAATCTGTGACTATTCTGGATTCAGTGTGCATCAATAAAGAACAGATAAAGTAGTACCAACTATATTTACATAAAATCAGTGGAGTGTGTACATTTTAGTTTTGTTAAAAAAAGCTAACAACTATGTAAAATGGGTTCATGCGTATTCTTTACATTTAATAAATGCATTTGTCACTCCACGACTTTGTAGTATGTACGATGTTACGACATTCTGCAATTTCATACTGTACCTTTTCATTTTTATACAGCCTTGGTCAGCACCAATCGTGGAGGACATTTACGCAGCATTAACGAACAATACAACAACAAATCGTTTTGACACACAATCCTCTCCACTCCTCTCAAATTAAATGGGATGCTTCTATGAAACTCTCCAGAAGTTGACAATCTGAAAATATAAAGAAAATATATTTAATATAACATGAACATAGTTTTGAGTAAAAAAAATATAAACAGTTTATAGACATTTCAATACAAATATGAGGAATCTATATTATATATATATTGTAGATCTATATTGATATACAAGGTACTATTTCATCATCATATTCATGTATCATGGTCTCTGGCACTAAATACCATGGTGTTAGTAGGGTACAAGTAAAAAAAACACGGTACTTTTTGTCAGTGTAACGTTACAACTTTGACATATGGTTGACAGTAGAGTGAAAAGTGACAGTTGAAACTAATTCTCAGCGCGCCAACGCAAAAATTCAAATTTGAGTTATTGAGATGATGTCACCGCCTAAAACCATATCACTTTAACGGTTTTTATTCGGGAATAAAGGCGGGTGACTGTGAAGCGGCTAATGCTCGGGCTATGACGGGATCTGACTGGAACAGCGCGCTACAGAGTAAACAAACCAACACGAATAAAAAGTACGCAAAGTTTCGGGAAAACTAGGACTTGAATACGAAAAGAAAACAGTAATGTACTAACTTGAGTATCGCACTGGTAACGTTTCTTGAAGAATAAACAAACGTCGCGTAATGACGGCTAACGTTAGCTGGCCCGTTCTTAAACATCCTATTTGTATTGCAAGCGTACAGGACACGAAATAACACCGCGATTATAACCAGCTTCATTGCATTATGACGGAAGCGTTCTAGTTTGTCGCGTCGCGTAGACGCGCTGTTAGCTTTCTTTAGCTCGCAGGCTACGTACCTCTGTGTTTACGAAGTTTCCTGCTTCTTCGGCGCGCTGCAGAACACAAGCGAAAGACTGAACAAGCGTCTTGAGACGCAAATGTCGCCGTTGCAGGAGCTGTTATGAACGCCGTGTGGTTTTTAGCCACTTCCCCGCGCACCATCCGAGCAAAACAAAGAGCAATAACGCTTGGTTTTATTGCGCCCCGTGCATTGTCGTCCAATTTCGCGTGAATCCTGCTCGGCCGCGGAGCGTGCGGTCGCTTCATTCAAAGCTTCGGCGCCCTCCTACGCGTCTTTTCCGAGTGCGTATGCGAGCGAGGGGCTGATTATGTCTTTGTGAGGCCGCTTTAGTTTATGTCCGTTTCCAAGTTCCTATTTTTCCTTAGGATTCCGTGCCAAAAAAAATCATGGAGTTTTCGTCCGCGCATGCGCAGTAGCTGCTGCCTGTCGGGAATTCGGTACACCTCCACGTCCACTAGGAGGAGCGCGAGAACTGCTCACTGAGAAAAACGCACCCTAGTACGAAAATAAATAGGTGGACTTCTGTAGTAGGTGCTGGGATTGTTTAAGAATGACAACATTTGTACAATCGGAAATAAATCTCACGTATTTTACGTCACTACAAAGAGGATTTCCGTTGAGACGTTCGATTCGAATTTGAGAAACCTGTGTCTTTAAGTTCAAACGATATTAACTTATGGATATAAACTAGTTATATTTTCAACAGCAATGATTTATATAACATAAAACGCAAATAAAATATCGATCAGTCGTGTTTTTATATTTAAAAAAAAATGCGCAGTCGGTTAAAAAAACTAAAACAATGTTAACGGTTTTTCCTCCTGAATTTATGATCAGCCTCAAACTACTCAAAATGCCTTTCAAATTAAATCAAATTATTCTGGTAACCTTAGATGTCCGTGAACTTAATCTGCAAATGCGAAGTATTTGATCGAAGTGAGCGGGAGGCGGGAATATCCTGAGAGAAAGATCTTTCCGTTAGTCTGCCGTTAAATGAAGCTTCCACACACGCGCGCGTCTTTATTGGCCTTATTGTGTCAGTTAGCTGAGGAAACTAAACAAATGTAAGTACTTTATAATCACTGAGGGAAATCGCAGATAAAACCTACTTAGTGTGTAGGAGAGATGCAGAAAATCATATTCTGAGGAGATGTGCTTTTGTAAAACGTGTCTATGTGATTCTCATGAGCAGAAATATGAATATGAACATTAGGCGCGAGTTAGAAATATAAACCAGATCAACCTCCTACCGCGTCGAAGGCAGGTTAACTCGACAAAGTTAGGGAGTTATTAAGAGTTAAACCCGTTCAGACTTCAAAGGAATGTCGAGTAAACACAACTTCGGGGAATAAAAGCATAACCTGCCAATAGAATGACACGCTCGGAGGTGATACGCGTTAGGCGGCGGGGAGACTACACAGCAACAGCCGACCGATCGTGACGTGTTCGTAGCGTCTCAACGCGAGCGGTGCCCTGCTCCTGGAAACAGTATTTGAGCTTTCTATTCGCTAACCTCCCGCGCATCCCACTTGCGCTGTTGCTAGGCAATACATTGCACGCTTTGCACCATGCAAGTTTAACTACTTAACTCTTGTGTTTGGAAGAGTTTCAGAATACTAACGAGATGAGTGCTTGTCTGGTGACACCAGGTCACCGCGTGCATAGCGAATGAAATACACCATTTAAAGCAATTAAACAGAGGGACCTGTTAATTAAACATCCCCTCAATGATCATATAAGATGACTGGTGAAATCTGAGCAGTATTTTTTAAACATGCATTGAAAACCTTAAGTTATATTAGGCTATTTAACAACTCAAGCTCTGTCTTTAGGGTTTATGTTAAATCTCGGACATGTTAGAGAAGTCAGCTCATGCTGTACTTAATAAAATCCACCATTTAAAGCAATTAAACAGTGGGACCTGTTAATTAAACATCATTTCCCCCAATGATCATACAAGATGAATGGCCAAATCTGAGCAGTATTTTTCAAACCACCATGGTATAGCTATAGTGTTTAGGAATCAAGCTCAATTAATACTTTGTCTTTAGGGTTCAGATTAAAACATCCGTGCTTTCGAGTGCCCTATATCTCCATGTTGGGAAAATACTGTGTTTAGGGCGTTTCTATGGGTTCAGGTGAAATCCTGGACAAGTTACAGGTGAAATATAGAATTTAAATGCTAATAAAATGTACTTTTGGATAACCAAATAACCGCCTTCTTAAAATTGGAATACGTTTTTAAAAGCATCCATACGTTGAGTGCCCTATCTAGGCTGTATGTTGGGAAAAATACTATACTGTACATTTAAGGCGGTTCTCGGACAATTAAAATAGTGCTTTAAGTACTTACTTTGCATAACAGCATTCTGAAAACTGGAACATGTTTCAGTCAGCCCATGCTGTACCTAATAAATATATCATTTATAAGCAATTAAACAGTGGGACCTGTTAATTAAACATCATTTTTACACAATGATCCTATAAGATGAGCAGTGAAATTGGAGTATTTGAGAACCGTGTAAATTATATTATTTAACCACTCTAGATCAATACATACTTTGTCTTTAGGGTTGCTATTAAATTATTTATAATGTATCATATTAAATCCTGGACATGTTAGAGGTCATCCCATGCTGTACCTAATAAAACATGCAATTAAACAGTGGTTTCTGCCATTGTAAACTCATTCATATCATTTTATTGGATTTATCATACAACATGACAACAAGATGAACGGTGAAATCTGAGCAGTATTTGATTAACCATGGACGTTGATAATATTTAGTTAATCACAAAGCCACAACAACAGTCTATGTTACCGATGTTGGGAAAATACCATCTTTAGGGTGGAGCCATGTGTTCAGATTAAACCCGTTACAGGTCGCTCCGTGTGAATGATGTTTGGAAACATCCACTCTTCCGAGTGCCCTATATCTCCATGTTGGGAAAATACCGTCTTTAGGGTGGAGCCATGGGTTCAGATTAAACCCGTTACAGGTCACTCCAAGTGAAATACATAGAATGATGTTTGAAACATCCACGAGTGCCCTATATCTCCATGTTGGGAAAATACCGTCTTTAGGTGGAGCCATGGGTTCAGATTAAACCCGTTACGGTCGCGTGTGAATGATGTTTGGAAACATCCACTCTTCCGAGTGCCCTATATCTCCATGTTGGGAAAATACCGTCTTTAGGGCGTTTCTATGGGTTCAGATTAAACCCGTTACAGGTCAGTCCAAGTGAAATACATAATTGAAATGCCAATAAAATGTTGCAGACATGCTACTTTTGGATAACCAAATACAGCATTCTTAAAATTGGAATACGATTTTAAAAACATCCATACGTTGAGTGCCCTATCTAGGCTGTATGTTGGGAAAAATACTATATATACTGTACATTTAAGGCGGTTCTCGGACAATATGAAGCCATTAAAAAAAAAAAATTAAGTAATTAAATTGCATAACCAAATAACAGCATTCTGAAAACTAGAATGTTTTGAAACCTCCACACTTTTGAGTGCCCTATCTAGGCTATAGGATCCATGTTGGGGAAATATGTCTTTAGGGTGGTTACATTGGTTCCGACTAAACCATGGACATTTTACAGGTCACCACAATAAAGAATATCACTTATAACCAATTAAAATGTTATGTCAGCACACTAATGCCTATAATAAAATTGGATAACCAAATGACAGCATTCTGAAAACTAGAATAGTGTTCAAATTCACACTTAAGTGCGCTATCTAGGCTATATCTTGGGAAAAATACTATATATACTGTACATTTAAGGCGGTTCTCTGACAATACCAAGCCATTAAAAAACATTTTTAAAGTAATTAAATTGCATAACCAAATGACAGCATTCTGAAAACTAGAATAGTGTTCAAATTCACACTTAAGTGCCCTATATAGGCTATATGACCCACGTTGGGAAAAATACTATATGGATAGTTTAAAACTTAATCTGGAGGTTTCTTAAACACTATCAGTGAACTAGATATTGACCTTTACCCTTTCAGCGTGACTTTATGGGCTCGTTTGGTAATCATACACAGGTGTGTTGGACAGTGACGTGGTATAGTTTAACCATCCGAGTTATTTGATGTAGTTGATGTTGACTGGAGTGAAATATCTGAGGAGCTGGGATTCTCCAAACTCGATGGATATCCTCTTTCTATAGTGCTCAACTGGATGCATTTGGAAACATGAAAGAATCGCCTCGGGTCACTAGAGGTGGGTTATTAAAGATGAAAACAAACCGCGGATATTCACGTGCATTGTATGCGAACGCAAGCAAAAATGGAAACATTTTCCTTCATCCTAATAAGGAAGCTCGCCACTTTTTTTCTTTTTTTTAACGAAAGGTTGTTTAATAAAACATGCTCGGGCTCTGCTAGTCTTATCTCCAACTAGAAACCGGTTGCCAACGATTGCATCATTCCTTTCATGTGACTCCCTTACGCCCCAAATTCGTCCTGGCCTTCTTATGACTGCATCACATCTTCCTGCTCACACAAACTCGCGCGGAGCGAGACTACCAGCAAAGTCATTAAGCCCCGCCCAGCGCGGCTGCTGATTGGATGTCTCTAAGCAGAAGAATGTCCACCGCCTCGCGCGATTGGCCCAAGCTACCGACCATCTCCTGTCAGTTTCTCATAGCCTCCATTAGGTTGCACCTTGAAGTCCTTCCCCCAGAGTTCGGTTGGAGTCTCTCTATAAATGTCCCCGGGAGTTTCCGAAATCCACACTCGGTGATTATAACTGAACAATGGTTAACATGAGCTATCACCAACCTCTACAAAAACACGCACAGACCCTGAATCCAAAACAGCCGAGGAAAAGAAATAATAAAAAGAAAAGGGTGAGTGTCATCTCCACTTCTCTATTCTTTATTGTGTTGTGTTGCACTTTTCGCGCTTTTCCTCTTGGGAATCGGGCACGCGCATGTTTTGGCGACTATCCCGAGCTGTTTTTGGAATACAGTTACTCAACTCAGATTTCACAGGAGATCTTTTCCCACCCTTTTTGCCGTCCGTTTTCTGTATTATAACGCAACACTGTTGCGCTTTTTTAATAATATTTACTACGCGTTGACAGCTGTCAGTCGCGGCATTCCAGACGCGCTCGCGAGGACTTCAGATTTTTAACGGTTTTTGTCGCACCGATCGCCAGTGACGCTTTGTCAGCGGCGCTCAACTTCTTACACCTCGAGAAACCGAACGGATGCGGTCGTAATGGACGACCTGTCGTGTTTTTATATCGCTAAAGTACTTTAAAAGTGTTATTTCGGCGCGGAGCGTTCGCCCTTTGTTTCCTCACTCCTGGACTTTGATTCCATGACGTCATTGGCTCGCTGTCAGCTTCGTAAAGCGCCGCTCCAGATGCGCACAATTAACGTGCTTTATTAAATAAAATTAATTTAAACTATTTAAGTGACATAAGAAGTCAATGCGCGTTTAATTTAATACTGTCTAGTCGTTTTAAAATAATCGATTTACAATTTAGTCACCTTTGGGGTAAAGCTAGACAACAGCAAATAAACAGCTCAACGTTTTTAAATGATTTATTAATTATATAGTTACATTTTTTTTTAGTTAAATCGCTTCACTCCGCGTTATGAATTATGTTTAAGAAATTAATAAAACACGGGTGTGCCTCAGGTGTTTATGTTAGGGCTGTTTTCATTCTCACGCGGACATCTAAAGTAGCTCGTTTGTCGTTCTCTGATCGTATTCATAACTCAGGAATTATTTCTGCGATGTTTATAGATGTTTTAGCTGAACGTGAATGTCTTCGCATGATGGGATTGAGAGTCATTGGGCTGTTCTGACAGACGCCGTGTGCGCGCACGCAGACTCACGCAGGGGGCGCCACCGAGCACACAATGCGCCTTTGTTTACATAAAAAACACAATGACCTAATTTTACATTAAAGATTAAACAATCAATAATGGCTATGCCACATTTGATAATTCCTCTCTGTGCTTTCTGGCTCGTGTTTGTTTCTCAGCAGAAGTGTTGTGTATGAGAATGATTTTGATTTTATTTTTAAGTAGTTTTGCAATCATGAGCTCGGTGTCTTGAGCTCTTCCATGTTTTATTTCTCTAGAATCACTGGGACAATTTACCGCCAACCACTCACATTCAAACTTGATTGACAAGAGACTCTTTTAAGGTGAGCATCTGTTTTTTTTTCATTTAAATACATATTTAATAACTAAATGGTTACACTAAACAGACTATATATATATATATTCTAAAGATAAACGTTCTCAGTTCATGCATGCATCGACTGGGTTTGTTGTGCAGTAGCGCTGTTTGGCCACTATGTGTCCTTGTTGCATCGGTGGCCGAGCAGTCAGTCTTAATGTCGCGTATAATAGCGGGTCACCCAGATAAATCAGCTATTCCCAAACCCGCCGGCGCAGGTGAAGCATCAATGCACTGAAGCTCCCACCAGACGTGCAGCGAGGCACACGGAGGTTGTTTCTTCTTTTTGTCTTTCTCGTTCAGGTCTTGTGTGCTAGGTGTGCGAGCATATCGTATTGTGTGGATAGTGAGTGATTGGTGCGATGACTGCGGAGTGGCTGTGTCCCCCTGGCGTGGGGCCGCTGTGTGGTGCAGAGTTGGAGGCGTGGTATGAAGACCTACAGGATATACTGGGCTCCGATGGGGGCGGAGCCAAACTCACAAGAGCCCCGCCTTGCTCCGAGGTCAGTAACGTCAAGCGCCGCTCGACCGGTCGCTAGGGTTGGGAATCGAAAATCAATTCCAGAATTAGATACTTAAGGTCAGGAATCGGATACTTGTCAAATTAAAATTTTCTAAAAAAAATTTATGTGGCGAAAAATGCTGTTAAATTAATTTGTCTTTGAATCATTAATTCTCAAGATTCGTTCAAAAACACTGATTCATCCAGTAAATCTTGAGTGAGTCATTGAATTATTGCATTCATATATTCCTTCAGATTTTGTTTAGTCGTGTAATATTTTTCCTTTAGATGTGTAAGAACTACAACCTCCATAAAAACTAATTTATGCAGAATCGTGCCGCTCTATTTGGCTCTTAATCGAGTCCGAGCCGGCTGATATTTGTTCATGCTATTCAGCAGCAATTCAATGTTTTACGAAAAGAGACTCTAAATATCGAAATGTTTGATTTCTGTTTTTTAACCACATTGGAATCGAATCTGGAAATCGATAAGCAGAACCGGAATTGGTCAAATTAAAACGATACCCAACCCTAACGAACAGATACTGAACTGAATGATCAATGAATCAAATCACAGAATCATCGATGAACTGAGTTTAACTGAAATATAGTGTTTACTGTTGTCCTTTTGCTTTATTACACATCATATATGTGACCCTGGAGCACAAAACCAGTCACAAGGGTCACGTTCTTGAAGTTGAGATTATACATCAATAAATAATCGCTCCATTGATGTATGGTTTGTTATGATCGGACAATATTTGAAAATCTGAAGGTGCAAAAAAATCTAAATATTGAGAAAATCATCTTTAAAGTTGTTCAAATTAAGTTCTTAGCAATGCATATTAATAATCAATAATTATGTTTATGGTACGAAATTTACTAAATATCTTCATGGAACATGATCTTAATATCTAATGATTTTTGGCATAACAGAAAAATGTATAATTTTGACCCATATAATGTATTGTTGTCTATTGCTACAAATATATCTGTGCTGCTTATGACTGCGTCTGTGCTCCAGGGACACGTATAATACTGTTAACCTGCTGTGCCACAATCTGTATCGTTAAAAGCGCTAAATGTGTCCCTGGAGCACAAACAAGAACCAACAATACATTGTATGTGCCAAAAATCATTAGGATATTATTAAGATCATGTTCCATGAAGATATTTAGTACCATAAACATAATTATTGATTAGTAATATGCATTGCTAAGAACTTCATTTGAACAACTTTAAAGATGATTTTCTCAATATTTAGATTTTTTTGCAGATTTTCAAATATTGTCCAAACCATACATCAATGGAAAGATGATTTATTCAGCTTTCAGATGCTGTTATGACTGGTTTTGTGGTATATA
>CM050419.1:35209275-35244275 GCA_027564155.1 Gymnocypris eckloni scoliostomus
CAAATGTTCACATAAACACAAATATAAACTGAAGAGATGTTGGGGGTCAAAGGACCACTATAACTTCATGTTCTTCCCATTTTTGTGAATGTGTTTATCACGGAAGGCATTTAATTAATCTTTATAAATGTCCAGTTTGACTCACAAAATACTTTTTGGCCATAAATCAAGAATTGATTTGCTAATTAGGATCACATTTAAAAAAAGTATTTTTTCTAATAGGGTACAGTGATGAAATGCTGACTGACACAAGGTCAAAGGTCAGCTTCACTGCAAAAACATGATTACCCATAAACATGAAAAATGATTAACTATAACCCACATAAAACTCTAGCCATAATTAAACATAGCCATTAACTAGATAACATTTTTTGGATAATATTACATAAACTATGTTACCTTGGATACTACATATTAAAACCAGGGTTCATTTGCTCAAAAGATAAAGCGTGTTTAAATAAAAATTGTGCTTACTATTTAACAACTATTCATTTAATCAGACCTTTAAAGTATATCACAAAAAGCTTATTTTAATACATTTCACATCTAGGTTTGTCATGAATAATTCCATATGCATTTACTTGGGTAAAGTACAGATACACCAATGAAACATTAGTCCTGTACAATTATTCATTTTCAATCTTCTTTGAGTAAGAGTTCAACAGTACTAGATTTTAAATGTACTTCAGTATTTAGGCCCAGCTTAACAGACAAGGCTTAGCTTAAACCAGGACTAGGCCTTAGTTAAATCAGGATATCTGAGTAGCTTTAAAAAAATGCCTTCGAACAGTACATTACTGGTGTGTATCTAGAGAAAAACAATGGCACTGACATATTTTAATATTTGTTCTCTGGCTTTAACATACATTTTTGTCTGAGACTAGCCTTAAACCTTTCTGCCACTTCACTTCACACTATCCACGGTCCTATCATAATAAAAATAAATCAATAAAAACATGTCTGATCATCTGTGGCAGGGGTTTTCATGAATTCACACTTACAAATGATGGAATAGAGTTCAATAATGGTCTTTGGCGTGCTGTCTGAGGACAGTCTCCAAGCCTGGACCTTCACTCAAACCCAGAGTAGCTCCTAACCCTATCTTGGGAATAGGAACCAGCCGAGAGAGAGAGAGAGAGAGAGAGAGGAGACAGGTGGCAGAGGGATGCAGAAAACCGCTGAGGTAACTAGGTGAGTCAGCTGTGTATATACACCTCGTTCTACAGTATTTCTATCAATAAATCAGGGCCTTCTCACTCCCAATTCATCACATATGTGGTCAGGATCCTTCAGCTTTGCTTTTTTAATGCTCAAGGTTCCCCTTTAGCATCATTTTTGACATGCAAGGTACTTCATTGTTTTCAGTAGTTTGACAACTGATGCATCAGATGAAGACGTGCAATCGGTCTTTGTCAATCACATGCGTTTATTATGTGTGCGTCACGGCGCCATTTTGAAGGTATCGATGCATCGAGCAGTGAACTGAAAGTGTACAGAGCTGTACAATAAAGACAGATTAAATCTTCATACTGGAGAAACAGATGCAAACCAAGTAGATACGGTACTGAGATAATCTCAGCAATATTTTTAGGAACCGTAATGTATATAATATTGTACTTACAGTATGTAAAAGACTTCTGAGTCTGACATTAATCTAAGTCAGGAGAAAACTCACGAGATCTACCAAGTGAACAGTAAATAAATGATAAAATACATATTAAATAAATAATTAAAAAGGCTTGTTGGGATGTATCGTTATATTGCATTAATTTAATAATAAAAAATAAAATATTGTTTTATTATTATTCACGACGCCATCATTAGTTCCTCTGTAAGAACAAGCTGTTTGGAGCGTCTGATACCCGTATACACACCACTGATCCTCACACACTTCTCCAACACACACGAACACAAACGAGCATCCGTTATAAAACACTCGCTGTGTCAACTACATGAATATACTGATCTGTATTAAACTACATGTTAGGGCTGTAGTACTCGAGTCCGGACTCGAGACGTTTTTCTATCGTCTCGGACTTGTCTTGGACTCGTTGGTATTTGGACTCGGACTTGTCTTGGACTCGTTGGTGTTTGGACTCGGACTTGTCTTGGACTTGGTCATCGGACTCGCCAAATGTTCAAGTTGGTCTCGACCGAGTCCAGCAATATATGCTTTTTTTTCTCTTTCAAAACAAAGACTCGCTTGTTCCGCAAATGGGTAATGTAATGGCCATTGGTTTAACTCCATCTAGAACGGGCATTGTCATTGGTCCCCTGTTAAATGCACAGCTGCGTCATATGAGTGTGCGTCTGGCTCTGAGTGTGCGCGCTGCCTGGAGGCATAAATTATCTTTATTTTGGCCACAGACACGCTGTCGGCAAGTTGCATTATACAGTTTGGTTTTACAAAGTTCGTTGGAGTTTTCCTCTCATTTTCCTTCGCTTTTAAATACCTTATTAATGCCCGTGCGCATTTTGCTTTTACTTTCATTTCAGGTCAATTGCTTATCTATAACTTACAACGACAAATTTTCTGCAATAAACATGGGACTTTAATTAACAAAACGAATAAAAATACACCATTACCATGCTATAAGCCTAATATAAAATTACAAACTTGCAAAATGTTTAAATGTTAAAAAAGCATTGACAATCATCAAACGCCGTGGCACCAAATGAATAAGAAAAGAGAATAAGAGCAAAACGAATAAAGCCCGTGAGGCACGGAATACAACTGGATGTAAAATAAAATAAGTTACACAACGTAAATAAAGTAAAAATAAGCAAACACTGTGGCAATGGCTGGGCGATTTATCAGATTGTATCGATTAATTTGAATTTAATGTTTTGCCACAATTAGATTTTTTATAAATCGAGGAATCGTGATTTTGAATAGAAATATTACCAAACGCTAGAATTAGACACTTTGATAATAACAGAGAGAAGAACAATCCAAACCACATGTCGATGCACATGATTAATCGCTCACGTGTGATGCTCTCTGGGTGCCCTTCACACAGAATGTGCTTTTGTGTTGACGCGGGCAGTGGAATAGGAAAAATACAAGAAGATGTGAGTTAAACATCTTTTAATAACTAGAGTGCCGTGTTTTTAGAAAGCCGTTTCATGCATGAGACGCTGCAAGAGATGCGAGCGCAACTGTCAAACGCGTCCATGTTTACATAGAAAAAACTACGGAACAGCAGCGTAATCAAATACAAAACATGTGAAGAACTACTACTGTATATCTGATATTTCAGGTTTGCATCAGGGTGACAGGCTGAGAACTGCTGTTCATTGTTTTACAGAGCCTTTATAGTTAATAATAGCACTCTAGGTGTTATACCTTCAGTCATTTTGAATTTGAATTACTTGAGTTTTTTTGAGCATTTGTCTTGTATTATTTCAGAACATATAGCCTAATATGCATAATATAAGTTTGTACAAGATGAAGTTGTAGTTCTTCTTTTCTGCAAAGATATTTAGTGATTTGTTTCACATTTACATCATGAAGACAACGTCATGTGTGGTGCACTTAGAATATACTATTCTTTAACTAGAGGGTTAATAAAGAGAAAGTTTCTTGAATCATGTTGTAGTTACATTTTCAAGTTGACTAGATAAAATCTTACAAAATCGAGAATTGGTCAAATATAAGTGAAATTGCTAAACCTAAAATATCCTCCTGAGACGCATCCCCCTAAAAAAAGTTTTCATGTCATTACATTGTTTAGACCATAAGAAAAAAATAAATGTTCATTTTTGAAAAACTCTATTTTATTCATAGAGGACACAAGGACTAAAATTAAATGTCATGAATAGAAAACGGCAAAATCAATGGGAGTTTTTTTAAATCACCAAATACATTTTTAGGTTTCAGGATTTTTTTATACTAAACTTTGTTTAAGGATGATTCTCAACTATGTTTTAAAATGTATAACAAAATGATTTGATATACCATTTTGTTTTATGCAATATGTGTAAAAATTCCATAAACTGGTTTCCCATTAAACACAGTGTACCTATACACTGTATCTAATTTCATATTAATGTGTTGCTGTTGGGACAGAATGTTGAAAAAAAATCATAATGGGAGTGATACATGGCCAGATTTTCATAATAATATATATTTCATAAGCAAACTGATATATAATTTATTTCCCTATTCAATTGTTGTCTCCCAAAATGCATAATAAACATGCTTTTAGTCCTGGTGTCATTGAACATGAATGAAATTATGTCCTGTTTCATAACAGAGTCATATTTGAATTTGAAAACCCATAACATTTTCCTGAGATGTTGCTTTATGACAAACAATCTGAAAATGATTCAGATTTAAAAGACATTACAGAATATAATCATATTTCCATAAGGATGTACAATTTTTCACTAAATTAAATATTGCCATCTTTAAAGGCATAGAAGAGGGTTTAAAAACATTTAGTATCTCTATAAAGCCCTGAATGAGCTCTGTACAGGACATCCGGGCTTATAACTGTGACATGTGAGGTCTCAGAGAAATACACTAAAATATAAATGTCCACTACAGAGACACAAACTCCACAGCTGGGTCTCAGGAGGAGAAATAAAATAGCCTGATTTGATCCTACAGTGTTGCTGCATATGCTTTTAGATCATTACAAACAATAATGCAAAGATATTATATTAGAATAGAAGATATGCCGTCTCTCGTATCACATCAATTATCAATAATTAAGTATGTGGTTTTGAAGAAGATTATTTTTTACTTTCTCTGTTTTGACCGTCTCATTTGGACTTGGACTTGGACTCGAACCTCTTTGGACTCGGACTTGTCTTGGACTCGACAAAGGTGGACTTGACTACAGCCCTACTACATGAATATACTGATCTGTATTAAACTACGTGAATATACTGATCTGTATACACGCGCCTGACACAACACACGCCTAATGCAAGATCATGTCGCTGCAATCAGCTTTACCTTGATTACAATAGTCGCCCATCAAAACTTGTGTGTGTACTAGTGTGACTCTGGCTTGTTTTATCCAGCGAGAGCTGTAGTTTGCTCATACAGCTGTTTTGAGCCACGATTCAGTCTGTATTCACACACGATGAGAAACATGTGCAGCTCCGAAACACAGAATATGTAGAGAGGTGGTACTGTTATTTATGTATAGCCTATATATTTTTTACATGACTTAACAGGCGAGTCATAATATTAGTGAATAAATTATATTGTAGTTTTATCTCTCGCCCCCCTGGTTGAGAAACACTGACCTAAAGGGTGATCTTCCAGCATTGCCTTTGTGATTTATTGGGCATCCCTGCTCTAAGTGATAATGTTACAAAAAAAACATTAGTTTCTCATTTATTTGGTTCCACAGTATTTGCTGATTTTTATTTTATTTAAAAAGTGCTTGATGCCGAATTGCCGCTGATATTAAAGTCAAAGTACAACACGCGATGCTTACAGGGTATTTAAAACCTAAGGAAAGCGAGGAAAAGAGGAAAACTCAAACGACCCCCACCCCACGGTGATACCGGTATAACCGGTGTGACAAACCGTCGATTAACCGGTGGGAAATGTCCTCACCGTCACAACCCTAGTGTGTAGCTGACCGTCTCTCCAGGCTCAGTGTGTAGTGTCACACTTTGATTCTCGTGAGTGTGGCGTCACCTGACAAAGACCGATTCCTTGCATTTGTAAAGTTTACCTTTTATATTAAAGAAAAGTATAATAATTGAAAGTGTATAAATATTCATACTTTCCTAGATATTAACGTTAGAGCACACCGATATTTAATATTTTATGAATATGGCCCCAGAAATGTTGTTTTCTTACTTAAATACCATAATTAAAGGCCAAGTCCTGACTTCAGCTAATCCCTGTCTGTGAAACTGGGCTTTAGAGTGCAAATAAACAAAATAAGTACAAATAAACAAAATATATGATATAAAAAACTGAGTAAAAACAACGTGTGTACATGTTTTGACAATTATAAACATAAAATATTAAAATGTAACGGGGCAAAATGTCCCAATGAACACTATGCACAAAACATACTAGTTTTGCATCATTTGAAATTGCATCTGCAGCTGCTGAAAATGCACGTGCATCAGAGCTCGTGCACATTTATACGGACATGTCCACATTAAAGCAGTCCATGCAACAGGCTTAAACATCTCACTCTCTTACATCACATTTAGCTTACAAACAACAGACAGTCGAGACTTCATTTACAATATTATAACATTCTGTTTTAGTAACTTACATGCATCAGTCGCGCGCACACTTCAGTCTCCGGGTCCAGTCAGTGACTCGTTCGAACCGATTCATTTGAATCAGTGAGTTGTTCACTCGACAACACGAATGAACGAATGAATCTTTTAGCGTGATTGATGAACCGATTGAACTGTTTGATTCAAAAGACTCGGTTCGTTCACGAATCGGACACCGCTTTGCGTTTCGGAGCACGTGACGATTTCTAAACTTCAAAAATAATGAGGAATTACATGTTTATGAAATTAAGTGGATTTTTGAATCAAGTGGAGTAAAAGTTTAAACAAATAAAAATGCTCTGATAAAGTAAAGATGCTTTAAAATGTACAGTAACAAAGTAAAAATACTTAATTTACATTACTGTCCACCCCAGATAATTAGGCAGATATAACATTACAGATGAGCTCCAGTGTTTCTGCTTTTAGTGTTTAAACCCCGTTTGCCCTGTCTTTAGTCAGTGTTGTCTGATCATGTTTACCAGAGAAATTGCTGGGCATTCATTAAGAGATGCATATCTGTGAATCTTTTAGCTATTGTTTTTATATACTGACGCTCATACAGTCTTTAACACCCCACTGCTGAATAACTAGCTAACTGCTGAATATAGGCTTCCTTGCCAACAAAAAACTAAATCATTATCTGAATAAAGTTTGGTGCACAGACACAACAGTGTTGGTGAAGAAGTGCTGTTCTACATCAGCTGAAAGCGGTTTTATTCAGCTCAAGTACATGTTAGGAAGGTTTACATCTGACCTCAAGCCTGCTTAGCACAGTGCTGTAAAAGCCATCTGATCAGGAGCAACACCACCCTGAGTCCGTTATTACCCTGACACATACATCTACTCTTCAGTTTTCATATACCAGTATACATCTGTTCTAGAAAGATCTTACCAGCCTTAAACGTTAAATGGTGTTTGTCTCGGGTCCCCTGCGTATCATATTAAGATGACAAGTCTCTAGAATGAAGGGAAAGCTTTAGGAGCTCGTATGCAAGAATCACTAACATCTCTAGCCCTGTTCAGATGGAATTAGATTTACAAGAGCAGAGGAGTAATGTATATTACCTGAGGACGTCCGTAATATTAATGGCCAATTCACACGTGATGAGTGATCTCAGTAACACAGATTGGATTCTGTCTGAAAAGGCACTTATCTAAGTTTAAATAAATGTTGTTCCTCTAACAAGTGCTTTCACCCTTCTGTTTGATCTGAACTGTATGTGGAGAACACGTGAGGTTTGACTCAGACGTGTCCCGATACCTAGAAGACAGCTGAAAGCTTCAAGAGCCTTCATACTCGAAGCAACCGTGGAAAACTACTTTTAAACAGGAACTGGCCTAATATTTGTCTGTTAGCACAGGATCAGCATCACCTGAGGTATTTTCTCATGACCTTTTACAGAAGGTAAAAGTCAGCATAATCTGTCCTGAGATTGTCTGTAATGAGATGCACATCGAGACAGAAATCAACAGAGAAGCTGTGGTAATAATTACTTTACTCCATCTCTAAATGTTAAACTAATCCTGTCCGAACAGGGCTTCTGTCTCATACTCCCGCACACCTTCTTGGATGAACTCGGTTAAATTAGGGTTAGGGTTAATACTTTTGACCCCTCTTTACGTAAACTGTCCATTTGTAATTTATTACATGAGGCCTAAATACATGGTCTATCATCACATTTTTATGTTTAGTAAATGATGTTGGATTGACTTGGTAAAACTGCTTGGTAAGGTTTAGGAAAAGATCATGGTTTATCACAATAGCTCCATAGTGTTCAGGTAAATCAAGTCACCTGTGTTTATAGGGCTTTACAGCACAGATGGATTCAAAGCAGCTATAGCTTATGCATTGATAATTATGCATTGTTTGTCAATTTTGTCATCGTTCAGCAGTAAGACAGTTGATTCAGGTTAATTGTAAAAAATCATCAGTTATTAATTTAGTACATTGGATGTGATGTCATCATCCGGCTCTGATGAGATTTCAGATATGTCAGTGCAGTGAGATCTATAATATAGCTGAAGAGGTGTCCCCAACTAAACAAGTTTTCTATTAGTATATTAAGTGGTCTAATAGTGTCTACTTCAGACACTATGGAGTTCTCTTAAAGTGTATCAGGCGACCCTGCACAGTGCGATGCTCAAGACTACCGGTACAATGCACTGTTCACATGAGCTGTAGTTGATATTAGGAGTCTCTGTGGCCGTACACAGCAGCTGACGAGTGTGTGTCCGTTCACATGAGCTGTAGTTGATATGAGGAGTCTCTGTGGCCGTACACAGCAGCCGAGCAGTGTGTGTCCGTTCACATGAGCTGTAGTTGATATTAGGAGTCTCTGTGGCCGTACACAGCAGCTGAGCAGTGTGTGTCCGTTCACATGAGCTGTAGTTGATATTAGGAGTCTCTGTGGCCGTACACAGCAGCCGAACAAGTGTGTGTCCGTTCACATGAGCTGTAGTTGATATTAGGAGTCTCTGTGGCCGTACACAGCCGAGCAGTGTGTGTCCGTTCACATGAGCTGTAGTTGGTATTAGGAGTCTGTGGCCGTACACAGCAGCCGAACGAGTGTGTGTCCGTTCACATGAGCTGTAGTTGGTATTAGGAGTCTCTGTGGCCGTACACAGCAGCCGAACAGTGTGTGTCCGTTCACATGAGCTGTAGTTGGTATTAGGAGTCTCTGTGGCGTACACAGCAGCCGAACAGTGTGTGTCCGTTCACATGAGCTGTAGTTGGTATTAGAGTCTCTGTGGCCGTACACAGCAGCAGTGTGTGTCCGTTCACATGAGCTGTAGTTGATATTAGGAGTCTCTGTGGCCGTACACAGCAGCTGAACGAGTATGTGTCCGTTCACATGAGCTGTAGTTGATATTAGAGTCTCTGTGGCCGTACACAACAGCCGAACGAGTGTGTGTCCGTTCACATGAGCTGTAGTTGATATTAGAGTCTCTGTGGCCGTACACAGCAGCCGAACGAGCAGTGTGTGTCCGTTCACATGAGCTGTAGTTGATATTAGAGTCTGTGGCCGTACACAGCAGCCGAGCAGTGTGTGTCCGTTCACATGAGCTGTAGTTGATATTAGAGTCTCTGTGGCCGTACACAACAGCCGAACGAGTGTGTGTCCGTTCACATGAGCTGTAGTTGATATTAGGAGTCTCTGTGGCCGTACATACAGCAGCCGAACGAGTGTGTGTCCGTTCACATGAGCTGTAGTTGATATTAGGAGTCTCTGTGGCCGTACACAGCAGCCGAACGAGTGTGTGTCCGTTCACATGAGCTGTAGTTGATATTAGGAGTCTCTGTGGCCGTACACAGCAGCCGAACGAGTGTGTGTCCGTTCACATGAGCTGTAGTTGATATTAGGAGTCTGTGGCCGTACACAGCAGCCGAACGAGTGTGTGTCTGTTCACATGAGCTGTAGTTGATATTAGGAGTCTCTGTGGCCGTACACAGCAGCTGAACAAGTGTGTTTCTGTTTTACTCCGAGCCCTTTTCCACCGAGGGAACTTTCCCCAGGAGCTAGGGACTTTGGGCCGGTACACCACAGGAACCAGGACCTAAATAAAGGTCCGGGTAAAAACCTGCCCCTCAGAAAGACCCTGCTCACGAGGTAGTACTTTTTCAAAGATCAAGAACTTTCAGAGATGGACTCGGGCACTGAACATGACGAAACACCACGCATTCAATAGTACTCACTTATCTAACATGGAAAATTCACAGAAATAAGATGCAATCTTATAACTTTATTCACAACTCTGGTTTGTTTTTGCTGCATTAATTTCTTTCTGCCTGATGGCACGAGTTCAGCATCTCATGCTCAATGTCAGCAAGAAATAACAGCAATTTACATACAAACTATGTGAAGGACCACTTTTGTTTTCATGGTAAGGAAACTACTATGGATACAAATGTGATATTTACATAACATATACATTATTGACAGAAAGTAACTAAGTACACTTTAATACAAAAAAGAATAAATATATAATAAAAATAATTTGTTTCATTAATGTATCAACAATTTTAATCAAGTATTTATTCTGAATTGTGCATAATGTTTTTAGCACTAAGTATATCTTGCTGCTTATACAAAATAATTATATTTTTATTTTACTTGAAGAGTTTCACAGTAAATGAATTATTTGAGTACTTCACTACTGATCTATTGTAGTATGTGCACTTGACTACAGTAATAACTGTCGTTGTAATAGTGTTAATATTAATTTAAATGAACATGTACTCTAAATACTGGAGGATTTGGTGAAACACTTTTAGCTGGCTGCTGCCAGGCCTTAATTGATGGCCACGCCCACCCCTCCCCCACTCCTCACAGCACAGCGCGTGCGTGCAGACAACGGAGAGATTGAAGAGGAGAAAGAAGCGCTGCTCCAGCACTGCAGGTAAGATTTTACCATATTTATCATTGCTAGCATTTTATTTAGTTATTTATTGGTCATGATTATCGCATTGGGTGGTGGTTTTTAGAGTACATGCAAGATTTTATGATTCAAGGCCTGGTCCTCAACCCAGCGGGCACGTTGATATCAATTTCAAATCAAATATTAGTCATCAAGCTGCTGTATCATTTTAAATGATAAGCATATAAGTTAAGCATATTTTTAAATTAAGTTAGAATTTCTTCGAGTGATAATTGGGTGAAAATCCCACACTGAAATTGGTTTAATATGTCTGAAGTGTAGGCCAATATATTTATCATTCGATTTTCATCAAATGAATGTCACTTCTCTGACGTCAGTTTGATTTGCATGTGTGACCTGTTTTAGACGACATGTTTTCAACATCAGTTGGCAGAGCAAAGTGTTACTTCTGTAACTTATGGGAGAGGAGTGGGGGAGGGGTGCGGCAGCGCTGGGGAGGGAGGGGGAGGGTGGCAGCTGAGTGGGGAGGGGTGTGTGGTACAATCAGTAGAGCTAAGAACTAACAACAGTGAACTTGAGCTGTCAGTGGAGGACCTTTCATATATGTATGTATATGAAATATATGTATTGCATGCATGTCTTATTTCATTTGTTTCTCTCTAAACTCATGTAAATAACTGAATGCTGAAACATGTCTGTTAAGTAGTACTGTATAACAATGTTAATTGTAACCTGTGACTGTAATTATTTAGTTGAAACTAATGCATCATTGTTCAATCTTCTCTTTGGTGTGCAGGTAGCAGAAGGAAAGTCCATGGAAGGAAAGTCAGCACAGGTATGTGTCTTTAACTAAATCTTTAGTAGTCTTTAGTAACTAATGTTCAATTTTTAAATTAAACAACACAACGTGATAACATAATACAAATCAATTGAAGGATCTGGAATCATTATAAGATAAGAGAGAACAGTTAATTCCCAGAACCAGTGTGATGATTTGTGATAAATCCTTCAGTAAAATCTTAATTATTAGTGCTAGATTATGGCTCATGGCTGTTAGGCCAGACACATTTACATGGACTACAGAAGAGAATATGATGCAGATTGTGAAGATAGTAGAAGGTCTTGAACACTTTACCGTTTAACTGTAAGTTGTCATTTGTTAACATTGTTTAATTTTATTAAAGGGATAGTTGACCCAAAAATTTAAATTGTCATTAATTACTCTCCCTGATGTTGTTCCAAACCCAGACCTTCGTTCATCTACAAAACACAAATTAAGATATTTTTGATTCTCTGACCCTGCGTAGACAGCAAGTGTATTACCACAATCAAGACACAGACACATAATAATAACATCGGTAAAATAGTCCATGTGTCGATTCATCGCGATACAATGACGATGCATCAATGCCACGATAAAATATCGATATCTGTAGGCGCACTGTCCACATTTTCATATAATGTCCGTCTATGCATTACACATTTCTCCTTCAATCTCATGACTCGATATAAGCACTGCCCTGAGCACGGCAAGCATATAAAAGCGCGGGATTGTTGGAGTCAAGCGCGCAGCACATCTGAAGCGCACACGCACACATCATCTGCGCACACACACATCTGAAGCGCGCGCACACACACATCTGAAGCGCGCACAGACAGCCGTGTCAACTCCGTGCGAATACTGAGCTCTCCTCCTTTGTTGAGCATGGATGAATAAATTCAGACAAAACTGCATCAAAATGCATGTTTTGGCTAATATCCTTATAAAGAGTAGGTTAGTGTTAGTAATACAAAAGTATTAATTTACAGCCTATTTAATTTAATTTATACAGTGAATACTATGCAGTTATTTTACATTTGATTATTATATTTCTGTAGCGCATCTGAACATGTATTTTAGACTGAGCTGAAAACCTGGAAAGCATTGTTTATTGAACTTGTGTCTTTCTTTTATTGTATTTATTTTCTGCTATTGCTTGTAATTTGGTTATCTGTAGAAAAGATGTTTAGCACTGAGCCCATAGCAGCATTTTTAGATTTATGTTCATGTTATATATTTTGGTTGCATTTGTGAGTTAATACAAATGTAGATGGCTGTTTAAAATATGTATATAATATATCGATATATCGATCGATATACTCCTGAATCGAATATAATTTTTGAGGTATCTGCAAATATCGTATCGCTGGGCATGAGAATCGATATCGTATCGAATCGTGACGAACCATCCGATTTACACCCCTAGTCATCAGCGATTCAACAGCCATTTTAAGAAGCTACGAGAATATTTTTGTGCAAAACCCCCAAAATAATGACTTTATTCAACAGTTCGTCTCCTCCACATCACCCTGGCACCATTTTGGAGAGTATCACGAGGCATGCTATGATCTGAACGTAATCCGGCGTGGCGTGTGATGCTACTGACACAGAACGTGCACGTGCGCGTGTTTACATTCAGATCATAGCATAGCAAGTCATTACTATTATACAGTTCTTTGAGCACAGAAAATGTTCTCGTATTTGTAAAATGACTGTTGAATCACTGACGCCACATGGATTATTTTACCGATGTCCTTGCTATGTTTCTGTGTCTTGATCGTGGTAGTACCCTTGCTGTCTACGGAGGATCAGCTCGGGTTTCATCAAATATCTTAATTTGTGTTCTGAAGATGAACGAAGGTCTGACGGGTTTGGAACGACCTGAGGGAGAGTAATTAATGACAATTTTCATTTTGGGGTCAACTATCCTTTTAACTATTTGCTGCAGTAACCTTAATCAATGTTAATGTTAGTTACTAAAATACAACTGTTCATTGTTAGTTTGACGGTTCAGTCAGTGCATTAACTAATGTTAACAAATGCGACTTTTGATTTTAATAATGTCAATATCAACTAATAATTGCTGTAAAAGTGTTGTTCATGTTAAAGTAGTTAAGTAATGAACCTTAATGTAAAGCGTTACCAAAAATCCATGTACATCTTTATAGCGAGTACAATAAATACAATAAAAACCGCTATCTCCTTCAGTCTGTGGAACACATCCTCGGTCTTTCTCTAGGTGAGGCAGACTGAATTTAACTTTATATGACCGTAAACGACCTTATCTTTTGCTCTGAAACACAAATCTGCATGACTCTCACTCATCACCACGAGTGGGGCATCACGTCTGCCTTTCAGTGTGGTTTGGCCTATTATAGCCTAGTTTACGTGCAACAATAGTTAACCGTTCAAACAAAACAAACTATCCATTCAATGCAATAGTTGTTCATGAGTAATACATTAACTCACTATTGTTGTTCATTATTGCACATCTACAACTGCACTGCAGCTTTACAGACATTGCACTTTTGCAACTTCATAGCCATATATCTGCAAAGAAACTAAGATGTCATATGCTCAATAACCCGTCTGTCAATTTGGTATTGTACTGTTTTAATACACACTTACTGGTAACACTTTACAATAAAGTCCCGTTAGATAATGTGGGTTAATATATTAACGAACATGAACGGACAATACATTTATTGCTGTATTTATTACTCTGTTAACATTAATGAAAATACAGTCATTCATTGTTTGTTCATGTTAATTCACAGTGCATTAACAAGCACAACATTGGATTTCAATAATACATTAATACCATAATACAATAAAATATTAACAAAACTAAGAATAATAAATGGTGTAGAATTATTGTTCATTTTTAGTTTAACTAAAGTAGTTAACTAATGAACCTTATTGCAAAGTGTTAGTTACTGTTGAACTTATCTAAATATCAGAAGGTCAAATAGAACATCTTCAAAATGACGATGGTAAAGTGTCTCTTTAACGATCTCATGATAATTATGCATTTTATGTACAGTCTGATGATATTTTGGAGGAACAGTGTTTCTGTCACCACTCACCAAACCATAAGAAAAAGATTGAATAAAGATGACGTATCCTTCAGTAAGCGGTATGTATGCACTGTTTGCTTATTTGATAGTGCAGCTGTATGTTGTATCCTACATCTGTTAAATAGTGGCTTTGGCCATTGGAGTCATTAAGAGAACACAAATTACTTTTACATTTTTCTATACAATCTTCTGCTGGACAGTAACACTTTTAACATGTAGTAGAAATATACTTTCACATATACCAAATGTATTACTTATAGCTTACTTAATCAAAGGTAGTTTATGTACTTTTGGAAAATCAAGCACTAGTATTTGATTGTTTTTAATCTTTTATAGGTGAAAGGCCGCATCAACTTCTGTCTCACAGAGACAAACAAAAAAGGAAGACCCGAGAGAGGAAGAGAAGTGGATGAAGGTAAGATTTTAATTTTATATTTTATACATGTCTATATAAACAGTTGTAAATGTGGCATTAATTGAAAACACCTCCCGTAAAATGACATTCAAAACAAAACCCGCACTGTGACCTACAGCGAATAGTTGGTTGTCATGAAAAACATCCCTGTTTTTACCAATTAACTATTCAGCGATTCATACTCGCATCATTAGTTAAAATTCTCAATAGGGGTCGACCGATATGTGTTTTTCAGGACCGATACCGATTATTACAGATCAAGTAGACCGATAACCGATATTTTGAACCGATATACGTGTCTGGTGTAAAAATTAAAATGAATGCCAAAATTAATAATAACAAGAGCTCTGAAAAAAAACGTTCTTTAAATGCTTTTAAACATGTCTTTAATTCTGAAAACTGTTAATAACAACATTAAATAAACAGTAATATTAATAATAACATAAGTGCAGGGATCACCCAGAAGCATTCTGTAAACATTTTGTAAAACTTAAAGTAAACGTATTTAGCGTATTGTGTGATTATTCTCAACAAAAGTTGTAATAATTGTTGTAGTTGTATTACGTATACAGTAATATATTCGGCTAAACCGAACTTATATTTTGACAGGTTGCCATGAGGACCTTTTAAGTTTCTGTAGCCTATGTATATATGATATGACGATCGTTTTACTCAAATGAAACGGTCAAATGCTCATGAAGTGACTCTCCGAGCAGTTCTGGGGATGTTGTTCATGTATTTATGTCCTCATTTAGTAAGACGGCAGATGGCTTAATATTTATAGATACTAGTCCATAGCGCGAGTCGATTTAAGTGTACTGACCTACTTTTGATGAATTCATCCAAACTTGACACATTCCGCGACATTCCGTTATACGGTAAAGTCCATTATATGACTGCATTCCGCCCGCATTTTCGCATCGCATCGCGACATCATAGGTTATATTGAGGTGTTTTGCAACTTCAGTGTAGTGGATTGTGATTTATTGCAATCGTATTGTACCTTTGAGAGACAACTGATGCGTGATCACTGAGGCAGCTCCAGTTAGCATGTGCTCGGTGTGAGACTGCCTTCAGTTTTCCGTGTTGATTGGTCGGACTCGTGACTCTCTACATATCAGATGAGCGGTGGAGATTGCTCTCAGAGATTGAGAGATCGCCTCACTCACAGAGTGTTGAGCTCAGACAGGCTGCATCGAGCCAAATAGTGCATTTAAACATTAAATAGTTTCACCTGTATTATTTATTCACCAATAAATAATGTCACCTGTAAATAGTATGTTTGTTTGCATAATGTATTTATAATAAAAAAATAAAAAATATCGGCAAATCTGTTTTGAAAATGGCCGATATCGATAATCGTAAAATGCTTAATATCGGCGCCGATAATCGGTCGACCCTAATTCTCAAGTATACTGTATGTACTGCCATTCTTATTTTAGTAGATTAGAGATGGGTAAATATTAGTGATGAGCTAAAACGTCACCCGAATTCAGCTCCAAATATATTATCCGCCCGCACCTATATTTTTGTCTGATTTAGATAACTGCACCCGATCGATCGTCACATTCAGGGTTCATACGTTCATGAAAAATCTGGAAAAGTAATTGGATCTGGAAAGCTTTGGAAAAATAAATAAACCCAGAAAGTTTTGGAAAAGTCATGTTTCACAATTCTCTGTACAATAGAATTATCTTTAACCAGGTCCTGAATTTCAGTCAGGGATTGTGCATATATTTCCGCAGGTTTCGACTTTAAAATAAGGGAAATTACTGCAAAACATTTCTTCAATGTAGCGTATAGGTTAGATGAGTAAATAAATACACACAAACCATCAAATCAGTCACTGAAAATAGCGTGAGTGATTCAGCACCGTCTCTCTCTTTGACTGTCTCTTCACATCGGGCGATCTAGAGCTGAACGCTGCGATACAAGACCTTAGCTCACTTCGTGCAGTTGACATAATTGTCAATTGCCTAATCGGTCATTGTTGCATCATCACAAATATGTATTATTTGCACGTTTTTCAAGCCTTTTTGTACACTTGCGCTCCAGAGGTGCTTTTCTGTGAGCTCAGTCACATCCAGAGCGCGCCCAAATTGAGTTTGAGAGCTTGTTGTGCTTAAGTGGCCAAATACACATAAACTAACGTCAAAATGGCCGTCTGTTGAGTATCCTCATAAGCTCTGTTGATCTTGTCTTAAGTTAATGTAAACATTTGCGAATGAAAACGCATCTGTGAAATAGGTCTTGTGACCGCAGCCTAATAAAGCTGTGCAGTCTGTCGTAATGTTAATCAAACAACAAAAGACAGAGAAAATCCTCACTACTCTTGAGTAAATAATGCTTTGTTGAATAACTTTAATGTTAATTTACAGTTTATTCAATTTCTATAGCCTATTTAAAACATTCATATGTTTTATTTTTATATTCATTTATAAAATGTAGTTAATATTTGCATGATTAATGACTTATATTATCCACGACCCACCCACATAATCGAATGCAATTTTTTATTACTCGACCCGTGGATCATCCGTCGCCCGTGGATATAACCGCCATCCGCGCATCACTAGTACACATGCACCATACTGATTTAGGCATTGTTGCACCAGGTTCACACAAACTCTGTTTGCAGTTTGTATGCAGTCCATGTGGGTTACGTATATGGTGCAGAAGCAGCACGGACTCATTTTGATTTCACACCGGACGCGCTTGCAGTCTGCTCCTGATCCACGGCTTTACCACAAACACAACATTTATCCATTATTTTGAATTCAAATCCAAACATGTTACTGAAAATGCTTTTTCAGCATTGTGATCTTCTTTATCAAAGTACAGTAAGTCAATCTTTTATAGAGTCTAAATGCAAGAAATATAAGCAATGCATTAATTCAATGCATTTACTTCTAGATTTCTTATGTTCAGTTGCTCAAGCAAGTGGCAGCACAGCAAAAATAGACTGTGTGGAAATGTTCGCTGCACTGCTTCAGACACACCCATGGGGTCCTCATTTATAAAACGGTCTGTAGATTTCTTCCTAAAAGTGTACGTAGGCACAAAAGCTCGATTTTGCTTACGCACAAGTTTTCGGATTTATAAATATGCGGGAACCTGTGCAAAAATTCTTTATAGATCCCAGTCAGGAAGATTATGCATGCGTGCATCTCCTCCGAAATCACCATATGTGTCAGGGATTCCACAAGATCACAGTCACCGGCCACATACATTCACCCGATCACCTGCAGCCTGCAATCGGCACTCCGTCATATACACACTTCACTCAGATGCTCAACGTCCGGTCTACCGTTCAGCTACCTGAACTAGCCTAACTCTCTCTATACTCCAGTACTCCTGCGATTCTCATTCTCCTCAGTTGCAGCACGATCCCGATCCACCTGCAAAGAACTCAACATCAGTCATCACGGATAAGAACCAACGAACAGCCATTTGTGTATCAGCTACCTCGTCTCCTTATCAGCTCTCTCTATTCAACAAACCTGTCATTAAACTAACTTGTACTCACTTACCTCTTGTCTCCGGCCTGTGTTGTGACAGAAGACCGGACCCTACAACATTCACCTCCATGGATCCCCGCACCAAACACCTGCAGATGTCCTTGAGGAACCAACACCCTCCGGACTTCACTCACACAGTCACCTCTCCTCTTGCTGTCTCTGGAAGTCCCATGGCCTTGCCTGCTTCCTATGCATGTGATGCAGCTGAGTGGGCAGCTTCCCTGCTACAAGTGGCTCTCTTCAGAAATGCAACCCAAAGGTTCCTCACCGGGCGCCTAAGGTAGCCTTTCTCATTTCACTGTTAACCGCAAAGCTCTGTTGTGGGACCGAGCTATATGGAATGCTAATATGTGTGTTCCTGTGGCTCAGTGGTTAGAGCATTGCTAGCAGCAAAGGTCGTGGGTTCGATTCCCAGGAACACACATACTGACAATATAAATGTATAGCCTGAATGCGCTGTAAGTCGCTTTGGATAAAAGCCGCCTCATAAATGTGAAGAAGACTAATAGTCTCAGAATCAACTCGTATGATGCTTTCATTAACCATTTCAAGGAGGTGTTTAGTTCAGCTACCGGAGTGTTGGCAGTGTCTGATCAACTGCTGCGGCTGAGCCAGGGTTTCTCCACCGTCAGTGATTACACTTTTACAGTTTTGCACGCTAGCGGCAACTAGCGGATGCAATGAGGCGGTGCCCACAGCTCCTATCGTCATGGACTGGGTCCAAACATCCGCGCAGCTATGTCAGTCTACAATGACATGATCGGATTGGAAAATTTCATGCAAAAAGTCACCTGTATTTCACAACGCTTATTGGCATGCCAGCCCAACAAAGCCGGTCGTCAGCTTGCATCACCCACCGTCAGTCTTCCAGTACCATAATCTATGCGGTTGGATTCCATCCGTCTCACTCGCGCAAAACGTGCACTCCGCATTGCGGCCATACTCTGCCTCTACTGTGCAGCTGCTGATCACTTCATCCAGAACTGTCCTGTCAGACCCCCACGCCCTGCGGTGAGTACCCTCCAACTAGAGCCAGACATTTCCACGTTATCTCTGTTATCAGTACAACTACTCACCCCAGATCACTCTGTTGCAATCTCTGCCCTTGTCGACTCTGGCTCCTCGGGCAATTTTATATCATAAGACCTCCTAAGCCATCTTCACCTGCCCCGAAGACACCATGCCTAGGAGCTCAGAGTCGAAACCATTCAGGGAAATCTGTTGGGGCATGGGTGAGTAAAATACACTGCTCACCCTTTGAAACTGTGTGGGGTGCCTGCATGAAGAGACCATCACCTTTCTGGTACTGGAGGGACCTACTGTGGATATCATCCTGGGACGCGCTGGCTTAACCCTCCATTCTCCAGAGGTCAGATGGGAACTATGTGCGATCACTCGCTGGAGTGAGTTCTGGCAACAGAACTGTCTCACCACGGTACCCAAGCCGCGCTCCTCCCCCATTCCAGCTCAACTCTCATCCACCCTCGTTGAGAGCCCCGAGCCGGCACAAGTTCACACCATCCCATCTGACTATGCGGCTTTCCAGGATGTCTTCAGTAAGCAGGCAGCCACTCGTCTACCACCTCACAGGCCATGGGACTGTGCTATCGACCTGCTGCCTGGGACCAAGTTACCCAAGGGTAGACTATATCCTTTGTCCATCCTGGAGTGCAAGGCTATGGATGATTACATCCAGGAGGCTCGACGTCAAGTATTCATCCAACCATCCACCTCACCTGTGGCCTCCAGCTGCTGCTTCGTGGGCAAGAAGGATGGGGGCTTGAGGCCTTGCATCGACTACATTACTCTAAATTCCCAAACAGTGAAGCTGCCGTACCCACTTCCCTGGTCCCAGCTGCCCTTGAGGAACCGTGGAGCCTGCATATTCTCCAAGTTGGACCTGCGGAGCGATATAACCTAATTCGTATCTGGGAGAGCGATGAGTAAAGACGGCTTTCATCACACCATCAGGCCACTATGAGTACAAGGTTATATCGTTTGGGCTGTCAAACTCACCGTCAATCTTCCAGACCATTATGAATGAGGTGTTCGGGAGTTCCTCAATCGGTTCATTAGCATGTACATCGATGACATCCTCATATACTCCCGAACCTGGCCGAACATTGTCACCACGTGATGCAGGTCCTCCAACAGCTCAGACAACACAGTCTCTACCTCAAACTGGAGAAATGTGAATTCCATCGCTCCACTGTGCAGTTCTTGGGTACGCCAGTGGCCAAGATGGAATTTAGATGGACCAGGGAAAGTTACGCCCAGCTGGGCTTTGTTTTAACACGGTTCAATTTTACTATCCCCTACCGTCCCGGAAACCGCAATTGTAAGGCAGATGCCTTATCCCGCCTGTACTCCCTAGAATCTCACCGAACCAGAACCCATCATCCCTCCAGCTCTCATCGTCAGTCCCATCCAGTGGAACATCTCTGAGAACATCAGTGTCGCCACTCTCACCGAACCAGCTCCGCTGGGAGGCCCAGAAGGAAAACCTATGTCCCTACATCACAACGCCAACCCCTTCTGGGGCTCAGTGCACAATATTCGGGCTCTGACACCCAGGCAGCACACAGACCCTCTCGCTCCTTCAAGTTCGGTTCTGGTGGCCCAGTATGACCCGGGATGTCATCCGCACGTCCGCAGCTGCTTAGTCTGTGCCATGTCGAAGATGCCCCGACACCTCCCAGTAGGCAAACTCGTGCCACTGCCAGTCCCACGATGGCCCTGGTCCCAAATATGGAATTGATTTTGTGGTGGATCACCCCAACTCTGACGGCAATACCTGTGTCCTGGTAACAGTTGATTGCTTCTCAAAAGCATGCAAGTTTATCCCTCAAGGGACTCCCCACAGCCTTAGAAACAGGGGAATGTATGTTTAACCATGTCTTCAGGAATTTCGGTCTTCGGAGGAGATGGTCTCCGACCGGGCCCCCAATTCATCTCCCATGTGTGGAAGGGCCTTCTTCTGACTTATGGGAGTCACGGTGAGCTTGTCCTCGGCTACCATCCGCAGACAAATGGCCAGACTGAGCGAAAGATCCAGGAGCTCGGACGTTGCCTCCGGTCATACTGCCATGATGACCAGCACAGCTGGAGCCGCTTCCTCCCTGGGCCGAGTACGCACAGAATTCTCTCCGTCCAAGACACCACCAGATTGACTCCTTCAAATGCGATACTCGGTCACCAACCCCGCTCTTCCTGTGGACGGAGAGCCTCAGAGGTTCCAGATCTGGACTACTGGTTCCGAGCGAGAGCGTGGGACTCAGCTCACATCCATCTTCAGCGTGCTGTGCGGAGGCATAAGACCTTTGCAGATACCTGTCACTCAATACTCCAACATTCCAGCCAGGGAATAAGGTGTGGTTGTCCACCCGGGATCTGCGCCTCTGCCAACCGTGCAGAAAGCTGAGTCCCCATTACATTGGTCCGCTTCCCCATCCAGAGGCAGATTAACGAAGTCCCCTACCGACTACAACTTCCACCCAGGCACCGCATTCACCCTTTCTTCCACGCCTCCCACCTTTAACTATTCTCTTCATCTGCACCAGGACCCGCCGAGCCGGAGACACCTCTTCCAGAAATCCTGGACCAGCCCTCCAGGACATTCTGAATGTGTGGCGACGGGTGGCCTGCTGGTATGTCTCATAGACTGGGATGGATACGGACCTGAAGAGATCCTGGGTGGCCCGGGACGAGAAATCGATCCCACACTGTTGACTGAATTCCACAGTCTTTTCCTGATTGTCCTGCACCCAGAGGCTGTGGCCGCCCGTCGCTGCTCGAGGACATCAGGAGCCGCCCCTGGAGGAGGGGTTAATGTCAGGGTTTCCACACCGTCCACAGTCACCTCAGTCATTGGTCACAACACTCACCAGATCACAATCACCTGAATACTGATCACCTGCAGCCTGCAATCAGCACTCCTTCATATACACACGCCACTCAGACACTCATCATCCGGTCTACTGTTCACATACCTGAGCTAGCCTGACTGTCTCTATACTTGCCTACATGTGCTTACCCTCAGATCTCCAGTACTCCTGCGATTCTCGTTCTCCTCAGTTCCAGCATGATCCTGATCCAACTGCAAAGAACCCAACATCAGTCATCACAGATAAGAACCAACGAACAGCCATTTGTGTATCAGCTCACCTCGCTCCGTCAGATCGGCTCTCTCATTCAACAAACCTGTCATTAAAACTAGCTTGTATTCACTTACCTCTTGTCTCTGGCCTGTGTTGTGACAATATGGAGCTTACAACGCCTCATTGTACTATGCATAACCTCACCTGTTTATTATTTCCATGCATACCCCATCCACATGACAACATGTTTAACACCATCAAAGGTAAAATACATGAAATTATATTTTTTTTGCCAAGTCATCCACTGTCTTTATGTTTTAGAATAAATATATACAAATATTCATTTAAAACAACTGTTAAAATAGTTATCGAATAAATATTTTAGATTAAAGTTATAAAGAATAAAGTTGATCTCATTCTTTTACACTAACTATTGTTAGTGGAAACAGATAGGCCTATATTTATTGCAGTGTAAATACAGTTGTCTGACTCTGTGCGCCACTGACGTATTTTAAAAATGAAGCGTGCAGATCTTAGTTTACTTCCAGTTTTATCTTTCAAATACACTGGTATTTTTCCTAATGTTGTGAGATGCCTTCACATGACATTAACACCTCCATGCAGCAGTTGTACAGTAAGTATCATTGGACCTATTCAAGCCGGAAAATGAATGGACCGTTCGACCACAGAGTATCCAGCAGTGCCCACCATAATATCTCGCATCATTGATCATTGCCTGTTTGGACCCCTTTTGCCTTCACTGTCTTAATTCTTTGTGACAGATTCAACAAGGTGTTGGAAACATTGCTCAGAGATTTTGGTCCATATTGACATGATAGCATCACGCAGTTGCTGCAGATTTGTCGGCCTGCACATCCATGATGAGAATCTCCGCTCCACCACATCCCAAAGGTGCTCTATTGGATTGAGATCTGGGGACTGTGGAGGCCATTTGAGTAAAGTGAACTCATTGTCATGTTCAAGAAACCAGTCTAAGATGATTTGAGCTTTGTGACATGGTGCATTATCCTGCTGGAAGTACATCAGAAGATGGTACACTGTAGTCATAAAGAGATGGACATGGTCAGCAACAATACTCAGGTAGGCTGTGGCATTTAAACGATGCTCAATTGGTACTAAGAGGCCCAAAGTGTGCCAAGAAAATATCCCGACACCATTACACCACCAGCCAGCCTGAACCGTTGAGACAAGGCAGGATAGATCCATGCTTTCATGTTTGCACAAATTCTGACCCTACATCTGAATGTCGCAGCAGAAGTCGAGACTCATCAGACCAGGCAACGTTTTCCAATCTTCTATTGTCCAGTTTTGGTGATCCTGTGTGAATTGTATCCTCCGTGTGCTGTTCTTATCTGACCGAGCGGCACCGGTGTGGTCTTCTGCTGCTGGAGCCCATCTGCTTCAGGGTTTGATGTTGTGTGTTCAGAGATGGTATTCTGCAGATCTTGGTTGTAACGAGGTTATTTGAGTTACTGTTGTCTTTCTATCATCTCTAACCAGTCTGCCCATTCTCCTCTGACATCAACAAGGCATTTTCATCCACACAACTGCCGCTCACTGGATATTTTCTTTTCAGACCATTCTCTGTAAACCCTAGAGATGGTTGTGTGTGAAAATCCCAGTAGATCAGCAGTTTCTGAAATACTCAGACCAGCCCGCCTGGCACCAACAACCATTCCACGTTCAGTCACTTAAATCCTCTTTCTTCCCCGTTCTGATGCTCGGTTTGAACTTCAGCAAGTCGTCTTCACCACATCTAGATGCCTAAATGCATTGAGTTGCTGCCATGTGAATGGCTGATTAGAAATTTGTGTTACCAAGCAATTGAACAGGTGTACCTAATAAAGTGGCCGGTGAGTGTACTTTCATATAGACCAAGGCCTGGTTTCACAGACAGGGTTTAGACTAAGCCAGGATTAGGCCATAGTTCAAGCCAGGATTAGGCCATAGTTCAATTAGGACATTTAAGTAATTTTTATAAACTTGCTTAGGAAATACATTGGTGCATCTTGAGACAAAACAAAGGCACTGATATATTTTAAGATCAGTCATTGCAAGATTATTTCAGTTGAAACAGATCAGACTTACCTTTTAGTCTGGGACTAGACTTAAGCCTTATCTGAAATCGGGGAAATGTACTTATAGCTTACTTAATCAAAGGTAGTTTATGTACTTTTGGAAAATCAAGCACTAGTATTTGATTGTTTTTAATCTTTTATAGGTGAAAGTGCCGCATCAACTTCTGTCTCACAGAGACAAACAAAAAAGGAAGACCCGAGAGAGGAAGAGAAGTGGATGAAGGTAAGATTGTAATTTTATACATGTCTATATAAACAGTTGTAAATGTGGCATTAATTGAAAACACCTCCCGTAAAATTACATTCAAAACAAAACCCGCATTGTGACCTACAGCGTAAATAGTTGTTGTCATGAAATATACAAAAAATCCTGCCTTTACCAATGAACTATTCAGGTTAACTATTCGCAGCATTAGTTAAAAGTCTCAAGTATACTGTATGTACTGCCGTTCTTATTTTAGTAGATTTGAGATGGGCACACATACATATACTGATTTAGGCATTGTTACACCAGGTTCACACAAACTCCTACAAAACTAAAAATCAGTAAAGAATGCGGCTGAGTATACTTTGAAAGCTGCTAGACGGAACACGGAAAGTGAAGTGTGTATATATAAGTGAAGTGACGAACGTGTTGCGGATTAACACCGGATCACCGCCAACACAGTGCAAGCCTACCATCAATATGAATGAGTCTGAAGCAGGTAACAAAGAATGTGAGGAGAGTAACATTTTAAGAGGGTTGTATTATTTGGACTATTTTATTTGCAACACAGAATAATCACAATATACACAGTAAAGGCCAACGGCACATTATTGAACATATTGATCTAAACACTTGAACAGTAACACAACTTTGTGCCAAACATTCTTAGACTCACTGTGTAAACACTCATACCACTTTTATATCTTGTGGTTTTATGTTTTATAGAACATTAAAAACATCCTGGACTTGTGAGCTATTTAAATTCAATTCAAGATTTCAATTCAAGATTATTTTTATAGCGCTTTTACGATACAATCGTGCAAAGCAACTTCACAGGAAATTAAGTTTCTAAAATAGATTTATATTGTAGAAACTCAATATAATTAACTTATGGCAAAATGTGGTTAATTCAGTATAATCGCTGATGGTTGGCTTCCTCTGAGGGGTTGGCATCGTCTCTTCTCAGGTGTTTGTCATCTCAGATCATTTAAGGGTTGATCCAGACTGAAGCTTGTGTAATTCCTCGTTAATCCAGATGTTAATCCAGAAAACAAATAGAGACATAATGAGTGTAGCTGTTGTTCCATCCAGGCAAAATGATCTGTTCAACCCAAGCTAAAGCATAATAATCTTCCTTTGATCAGATATACTGCAGTACAAGATTGTGAGATGCATTATATGAATGCTTGGCTAAAGAGATGTGATTTAAACAGAGAGCGTGTGTCTGAACCCCTGAACGTTATCAGGAAGGCTATTCCAGAGGAATGTAATGAAATGCCACCTATTCAACATTTTGTTGGTGATTTCATAAATCTAGTCAGGAATTATAGTTTGGAAAAGTCTAACTAGTAAAGTGTGTATATGTTACGTCAGTATAACACAACAACATCTAACAGGAGCAATCTTACTCGTATAAATGATATCCTCCACTGGATCCAGCTGCGTGACGCATCGTGTTGTGTTGTTCTTCTGAGGTAAATCCTGGGTTATTCTTCTCAGAGCGCCTTCCAGAAACAAAACGTAGCTGAAATGAACTTAATGAACATGTTCGCATCGCCTCACGTGGATAGTTAGAATTTGAAAACACGTGATCGCTCGTCGCCGTGGTCACATTAGATATGAGTTTAGATGAGCAAAACTGGAGATTGTGTTGGTTTCATACTAATTACTTTATCAGAGAATATTTGTTTTCGACATGACTGACTTCATTTGAAAGTAGACATTTCAAGCTTTCTGTGCATATATTTCTCATGTCTTTTGAGGCAAGTATTTGTGGAGATTCAGCTTGTTTTATTTACGTGTCTCTGAAGAGAGACAAAGCGCACCATTTATTTGCTTTATTTTACAAAATCACATTGTTTTTCAACCCTTTGCAGTTTCAAATGATACCTTATTCTGATCTGTACAATCAAAATTGAGTATTTTTAGTTATTTTCAGTCATCATGAAAAAAACATGACTGGTGCGGTCTTCGACCCCAGAAGGTTATATTGCTCAAGCAAGTGGCAGCACGGCAAAAATAGACTCTGTGTGGAAATGATGGCCGCACTGCTTCAGACACACCGCTCCCGGAACGCACTGCCGGACCTCAACCATTAACATGGGTGCAGAACAAAATATACGCCGCATACACACTTTAAACCGTGCGTGAACTTGCCGTCAGATACAGAAAAGCAGTGCAACAGATGTAATTTAAGCAAGGAGTTGGGCGGTAAATTATTTGCAGCCCTGTCACTAATTAGGTTTTAAAACAGCCAAAAGAATTGGTAAAACGGAAAGGTTAAAACAGCACAGATAAAACTGAATGTGTTACTAAACTTGCCCACAAGATTGTGTGGATTTAACGTATATGACATTACCATATGATGATTTGTACACAAATTAGACCGGGGAATCTAAAAGTTCATCAGAAGATGTTTAGGTTTAACACTGTTTATTTTATATATATTTTGTTCTTTGTATCTTGTTTGGGCCTGTATCATCTAAAATAATAGCAGCTGTTTTGTCTATTTTACTCTTCAGAAGATGAGGTGTCACTTTTTGTTTTTCAGACAGATGTTCTGATGACTTCTCAGCTCAGAAAGCACCTGAACAATGCAGTGAGTTTTATAAAAGTGTGGTTAAGGGAATGCAAATCAAGATAAATGCAGAAGCCCTTCTCACCAAAAAGAAGAAAAGAAAAGAGGAAAACTGGCTAAAGGTAAGTTTCATAATTCTTTGCAACTACCAATTTGTTTACTGATAATTTTGATAACTGATAAATCTAATAATTATTAGAACAATTATTTGTTTTACAGTAGGAGCATAATACACATCTCATGATTCAGTGTAGTATACAATACTGAACTCATGATTCTTTAACTGAATCTGTTTCTAAAAATAAAAACACATTTAGGCCGTGTCCACCAAATGGCCTTTGATGTTTGTGTTCTGTTCTGAAATAGTGTTTTAGAAACTCTGTTCTGGAAAACTGCACTTTACTTGGAGTTTAAAACAAGTCAAATTAGCCCACAGTGTAAGTGTATTTTCTTCAATTCTTTTTAATTGTATTTAAATTGCTAATAGCATTTACTCAACCAAAAACAAGACACTCCTAAAATGTCTTGTTTTAAAACCATGAATAGGACTGTAGTCCAGTGTTCCTGTGGCTCAGCGGTGAGCATTACGTTAGCAGCACAAAGGTTGTGGGTTTGATTCTCAGGGAACACATACTGACAATACAAATAAAAGTGTCTGCTAAATGCATAAATGTAAATGTAGTCTGCAGCATTCCTGAATTGCAGTCGTTTCAGTTGTTTTCAGTGTTTCCTCAAAGGACTTTTTCCATATTTGTTACTTGTTTATTTTTATCAAAACAAGTCCAAAGCACTAAAAACTTATTTATCACCATTAATTCACTTATTCACAGTGATGATTCATAGCTATTGGTCGATGTCAAATATCTATATATGTCTGCTAAATGACTAAAAGTAAAGAAAAGTAAATATATTTGCCCATGTGGCGTCACCGATCACACAATATCTATGAGCTTAATTAAATAAATGCTTTGTTTGTAACGAGGAGGACAGCTTAAGCTATGAAACTTGCAACATGTTTTAACACAAAGACCTCTTATATGTTTGAGGCAAAGTTGATTTCTACTGTCTTGATCCTTTTAATTATTCATTCATTAGCTCTGATGCATTATTAACATCTTTGGGACAAATGTTTTTCTGAGGATAAAATTACTTTTTGACCAAATCATGCCTTCACTTCTTTTCTGTGACTGCAAGAAAGCTACATCTTGGTCTCTGTTTTTCATGGTGACACAATCTATATTTTCTTGTCCATTTGTAGAGACACAGGCGATCAGTGAAGAGACCGTGGTGTGAAGACGAGAGAAGGTCAGTAAACACACATCTAGCACGGTTTGTTCCTGGAAAAGCAGACTGTATGAAGGGCCTAGCAGAGGAAAAGGTCCTGAAGGAACGATCTTGGAAGGATGTTTGTCTACAACACTATTGTTAATATGAAAAGGAGGTCTGCTTCACGAATGCTTCTGTTTTACAATCATGTCCAGCTGTTCTGTTTGCCTTCATGTTGAGACACTTGTTGGTGTGAGTTTCTATGTTAAATTAACAATTAAATCAATCTGAAAATGACTTTTTTTTTGCATTTCTTAGACCGCTTTATAGTGATCAACAGGAGCATGCTTGATGATGCAAACAGAAATGAATGTAGTTGTAAAGATGCTCTGAGTCATTACTCAACTGATGTTAGTTTAGTTCAGTTCAATAATGACTTAGAACTGTCCATAAATAAATAAAAATAATGTGCTTAAAATAATTCAGTCGGAAACGGACTCAATAGCGCCCCCATGAAAATGTCCTCACTCTGCTGGTAAAAAACTGGTTCTTTTCCTTTGTTTTAAAAATAATCCAAGGTGATATTCTGAATCCTGGAGACACATAGTGTATAAATATTGTTTTCACTAACTTCTAGCTATAGCAGAAATGGTGGTCCTCACACTGCAGGTTAATTTACCCGGACCTCACTTCGAGGGTCATACAGGAATGCGTGTGTGTGTGTGTGTGTCCACTGCTCCAGATGTGTGTGTGTGTGTGTATACACATACTGTGATATATATGAGCATAACTCGAAATATTGATATTTAATTTATTTAGTATAATTCTTTAATACATTTCTAGTTGTATATATTTTTTTATTTTTGTTTAACAATATTATATTTATTTGTATAATTGATTGATTTCTTTTGTTTACTTTTTGACTTTTAAAATAATTTTCAAGACTGTTAATTTCCATCACGTGTGATCCTTTTTTGTTTCTTCATCCGAACGCCTTGTGAAGGGTATTTTTGTAAAGATAAAACCGAATGTTCTTTCATCTGGAGATATTGCGCTTGCTTCCACATTAATTAGTGCCTGTCTGTCAACTGACGAGCTGCTGCTGAGTGGAACGAGAGTCGTTGAGAACGGTCCAATCACATGAGGCCAAACATATAAAAACAATATTGATTCGCTCGAACAACAAAAGTGGGAGGAGCCTGCGCCCCAAGGACAGTTTGAAACAAGCCAATTAGAGCTTAGCCTCAAATCACATGCTTTTGAAAAGTTTGTGTACACTGTAAACCCGGATAAGTAGAATTTACTTAAAAAAACCCAGGTAACCGATTGCCTTAAAATTTTTAAGTAATGAAGCATTAGTTGAATAAGTAAGGTGAACTACGTTCAATGTACTTAAGCCCATAATGGAATGGAATAGAACATTTAAGTTGAATGTACTTATAACCGAGTTACAGTAACTGAAGATACTTAGTTTAAACAATCTTTCCCCACCCATTTATTTAACTCAGCTTGTTAAGTAAGCATTACTCCATAACTAATTTAACTAAGTTGTATATTCTAACTGACCCAATTTAACTTTTTGTTCCTGAAACTCAAAATATCTTTCAATTAATAGAGCCATGTAAAATACATACATACAACTGCAACATTACACAACATCCAATTGTATTTTTATTGAACATGTCCTTTTTTAGCAACTAAAGAAACAAAGCCATGGCCTAATAGGGTTCTCTAGCGTGTAGTTTCCTCAGTGATGGTAAGAAAAGAAAAAAAATATCTTCCTCTTTACTGCCAATCATTACAATATTGTACTGCACCTCTTCAAATTTGGTTGACAAACTGCAAAACTCAGCCCTGTTGCTCAGACAAACTGCAAAACTCAGGGGTTGCATGGGTGACGTCAATGCCGTGTCATGCCATCCCGCCTTGTGCCGTCCACGAGCTTCTACATTTCAAAATAAAAGCTTCACAGAGCTTCTACTTTTCAAAGTAAAAGCTCAGGTCTGGAATAAAATACTTTTTGTTAAAAAAATCTCTCTATAATATAAATGCAGATTATCATGCTAATGAATAAAATACTTAAAGCTAATGCTTTAAATATTTGTTGTTTTTTAACTAAAAAGTAAGATACATGCAGACTATCATGCTGATGAATAAAATACTTAAAAAATATATGTCCGTCTATAAAATAAATGCAGACTAAATTTTAAATGAGGTTTGATCAAATGTATGTTAACATCAGGGACACAACAATAACGTCCAGAAATCACGAACTTACCAGTGACTCCATCTGGAAAATAATTTGCGATTTAGTATTTTGTTTTGACCCTCTGAACTTACCGTTGGACAGGCAAAACTTGATGATATTAAGTTGTTTTAGCTCAAACACAATTACAATAAGATAGGCCATTAAAAGTACAGTTTACTCAGAATTCATAATTAATGTAAAGAAATGACACATGTTTAAGTAATACAAACTCAGTTTGTTTGAGTAGACACTACTGATTGGACTTAAAAACTCAATTACAATAAGAAAGGACAAGAAAAAGTTCAGCTTAATCAGAATTAACAAGTAATGTCAATAAATTAGACACATTTAAGTAATATGTACTCAATCTCTTTGAGTTGAATCAAAATCTGGGTTTACAGTGTACCTACATACACACTCATTAGTCCGGCGCCCCGCACACAAATATGAAAGAAATATAGTTGATTTTCAATAAATTATAATATAACTAACAGTAGAATACTATGACTAAATGATTTTATATAGTTAATATTTGCGATATATTTGTAACTTATGGTTAACATGTTAAAGGGGCTAACTTGAAGCCCCAGCGCCCCCTACTGACCAGCCGCCGGCGATGAAAACCGTGATTAATAATCGATGAATGTTTTTACACACCTGTTGTCCTCCGAATCTCTTCCTCAGAGCCTCGATCTGCTCGTTCTCCAGCTTCTCAAACAAAGGCTTGACCTGCAGGAGACGTCAAAACACTCGTTAATAATCCAAATAAAGCATTAATAATACCTCAAGTTCAGCTTCTTAATATTTATTTTGAATAACGCTGTACTTTTCTTCCCTTACAACACCTAACGTTAAATCAATTATGTTTAATGCTAATTTAATACAATTGCGCAAATAAACATTTCCTTCAAAGACATAATATTTTTTTATCAATTAATAATAATAATAAATACATTTATATAATAATAAATGAATAAATTAAAAGGGAGGAAGGATAATATAAAAAGGTAATTAATATGATTTGTATTTATTTATATATATTTATTTATTGTATTATTTATATATAGTATATACTTTTATTTTAGAGGTGCCCATATCTTTTCAAAATGTATACTTTTAATTTAATATGTTGTCCTCTCGAGTGTACTTAAACTAAATCTAACCAATCACGTAAAACTAGTGACTTTGGCCTTCTCCAGAATTGTGTTATTGCTTTAAAAGCTGTAATTATCAATATTATAAATAAATATAACTCATCATTACTAAATATCACAGGTCCTATACCCCCCAAAATGTTAATATTAAATGTATTATTAGATGTTAATATTGAGTGACTCGAGCTCGTACCGTGCCGATGCGGTGTCCGGCGGGAAGAGTGCAGACGAAGGCTCCCGTGTTCTGCAGCATGGCGCTGGCGGAGGTGGGCGGAGCCTGCAGCTGCTGGCGGATGGTGTGACTGACAGACGGCATGTACGGCTCCAGAACGACCGACAGGAGACACGCCACGTTCACCGACACGCCGGTCACTGTCCCGGCCCGCTGCCTGCGGCACAAACACACACTAACATCACGCTAACACGCGCTAACATCACGCTAACACACACTAACATCACGCAAACGCACGCTAACATCACGCAAACGCACGCTAACATCACGCAAACGCACGCTAACATCACGTAAACGCACGCTAACATCACGCAAACGCACGCTAACATCACACTATCATCGCGCAAACGCATGCTAACATCACGCAAACGCACACTAAAATCACGCAAACATCACACTATCATCGCGCAAACGCATGCTAACATCACGCAAACGCATGCTAACATCACGCACACGCATAACATCACGCATAAGCGCATGCAACATCACGCAAACGCATGCTAATATCACGCAAACGCATGCTATCATCGCGCAAACGCATGCTAACATCACGCAAACGCACTCTAACATCACGCAAACCCACGCTAACATCACGCAAACCCACGCTAACATCACGCAAACGCACGCTAAAATCACGCAAACGCATGCTAACATCACGCAAACGCATGCTAACATCACGCAACGCATGTAACATCACGCAAAACGCAGGCTAACATCACGCAAAACCCACGCCAACATCACGCAAACCCACGCTAACATCACGCAAACGCACGCTAAAATCACGCAAACGCATGCTAACATCACGCAAACGCATGCTAACATCACGCAAACGCATGATAACATCACGCAAACGCAGGCTAACATCACGCAAACCCACGCTAACATCACGCAAACGCAGGCTAACATCACGCAAACCCACGCTAACATCACGCAAACCCACGCTAACATCACGCAAACGCACGCTAACATCACGCATGCTAACATCACGCAAACACACGCTAACATCACGCAAACCCACTCTAACATCACGCAAACGCACTCTAACATCACGCAAACGCACGCTAACATCACGCAAACCCACGCTAACATCACGCAAACGCAATCTAACATCACGCAAACGCACGCTAACATCACGCAAACCCACTCTAACATCACGCAAACCCACGCAACATCACGCAAACACACGCAACATCACGCAAACGCACTCTAACATCACGCAAACGCAGCACTCTAACATCACGCAAACACACGCGCCAACATCACGCAAACGCACTCTAACATCACGCAAACGCACGCTAACATCACGCAAACGCACTCTAACATCACGCAAACGCACTCTAACATCACGCAAACCCACGCTAACATCACGCAAACGCACTCTAACATCACGCAAACACGCAACATCACGCAAACGCAATCTAACATCACGCCAAACGCGCTAACATCACCACTCTAACATCACGCAAACGCACGCTAACATCACAAACGCACTCTAACATCACGCAAACGCACTCTAACATCACGCAAACACGCCAACATCACGCAAACGCACTCTAACATCACGCAAAACACACGCAACATCACAACATCACGCAAACACACGCTAGCATCAATTATATATCAATTATATAAATTATAATTATATTAGAATTATAATTCTGGTGAAATAAGTCAGGGGGGAAGAAGTCACAGCTGTGAGATAAAAAAATATATATATATATATATAAAAATTTGCATTTATAATCTGTCTTTGTTATTCAGTGGTGTAACCAGATGTTATCACCGGCGTGATCCCGTGTCACATGACTTGCCTGTCACCGTCTCCTCCTTTGATCTTCTTCCAGGGCTCGTTAACCTGGATGTACTGATTCCCGTAACGAGAGATGTTGAGGATGCACTTCAGAGCGTCACGGATCCTGAACAAACAGCCCAGAATAAAAACATACACACGTGCATTATTAAGACATGCTTGACGAGATTCTCATCAGAAATAAGAGCTTCTTCCAGTAATTTCATAATCAATCTTCTCACTGTTTTTGTTTAACAATTAATTAAACATTTCCAGTTGTTTGTGGCACCTGGTGAAAAGGGTCAAAACTTAACTCATTAAAAATCACCGTACTTACCCAGCTAATTAATTATATTAACAATAGCAAACTTTTTTTGTATGACAAGTTTTCTGAAATATGCAAATGAGGCACAATCTAAGTGAACGTGCACTAATTTGCATATATTTCCAGAACAGAAATCTGAATCATTTATGATTTTGTTGACACATTAAATGATTTTGGATTTCTCTTTGTATCCCTCATTAATCAGAAAATACTGTCAACAGACATAAAACAATACATTTTCGTGATGTGTTTATGCATAAAAGTTTAAAAATTATGTGATTGGTATATAAACAGGCATTCAGAATATAGATATGAATAAAACTGTTAAGTTTTGAGTAAGTGCTGCTGAAATGGAGAAAAAAATTCAGAAAAAGTATAATTCAGAATAAATCTCAGAAAATGTTGATATTGTGCACGATCACTTTTAGAAATATTTTTATAGACTTCAGACTCAAGCTGATATATATGCAATTATTTATGTACATATATATATCCCTGGAGCACAGACGCAGTCATAAGCAGCACAGCTATATTTGTAG
>CM050419.1:35254275-35266775 GCA_027564155.1 Gymnocypris eckloni scoliostomus
CATGTTATTATTACATTTATCCCCTTTTTAATTAATTTAACACTCGAGAAATTCTTGATATTTCAAATTACACATGAACCACATAAAATAATATATGATGTCTATATATATATTAATATTGATCATTTATTTGATTATATCATTGTATGAAATGTATGAAAACATATAATCTCAAAATTACCAGTATTAACCATTTTGGAATTAATGAATTTAATTAATTAATAATTTAATAAAATGTCATCATACTAAATAAAAACTCATGATTGCTCAAAAACAGTCCAAATTTATAAAACCTACATATTTATTTATAACAACAACAAAAAAACATTAAAACAATTAATATATAAATTAACTAAAATAACTAAATTAATTAATTTCACCGGCATCAACCTTCATTTTCAGATCAAAAATAGACATTTTTCAAACTGCAAATGTTTTGTCATTAACATACATATTAATGTTTATCAACATAACTCAGTCTCAAAATGTACGAGATATTGGAAAAAGGCCAAATATATTTTGCAAAAGTTTTTTGACATTAATTTAACTGTCGCATCCAAAATAAAAGTTTTTGTTTACATAATATATGAGTGTGTACTGTGTATATTTATTATGTATATATATATATATATATATATATATATATATATATATATATATATATATATATATATATATATATATATATATATATATATATATATATATATATATACATTTACATAATTATATTATATATAAATATATTTGATGTATAAACAACATTTTTCTTAAATATATGAATGCATGTGTTGTATTTATATATACATAATAAACATAAACAGTACACACTCATATATTATGTAAACAAAAACTTTTATTTTGGATATGATTAATCATTTCACAGCACTAATTTATTACTTTATCATTCTACAGAAAGTATTTTTGACACTTAATGGGTCAAAATGACCCAAATATTTTGTAATATTATATCTCTATATTAAAATATAATTGTAAAACATCTGAAAAAATAAATAATGCAAAGTTTTATACTAAAACGATAGACTTTTTGCTCTTTTAGAGATGCTTACATATCTCTTCCGGGGCATAACGGACCGAATGCATTATGAGGGTTAAATAAGTGCTTGATGAATCTGAAAGTGGCGTTACCTGGCGAACACGTCGGCGCTGAGCACACAGCCGATGATGTTGCCCAGGTGCGGCACGTTGTTAACGTACGGAAGAGCGCTGGTGAGCAGCAGGTTTCTCTTTCCTTCCTGAGGGAGACTGAGAAACACACACAATCACATCACTGAGCAAGCACCGGCTGACAGGCTTTCATGAGCAGTAATGAGGGTATAGTCGTACATGGGGTGTTTCCTCTCGGTGACTGCTGGAGAAGATTTGAGTCCTTCAGACCAAACCTGAGCAGCTTCTTCAATCTCCTCCACCGTCATCACATGCTCGCCGTCTTCAGCCTGACAAACCACACAGTTAAACAGCGTACACAACAATCAACTGAACGACTCACGAACTTCTCAAGAACGTCTCACAAACATCTCACCAACATCTCAAGAACATCTCACCAACATCTCACCAACATCTCACCAACATCTCAAGAACATCTCACCAACATCTCACCAACATCTCGCCAACATCTCGCGAACATCTCACCAACATCTCGCGAACATCTCACCAACATCTCAAGAACATCTCACCAACATCTCAAGAACATCTCACCAACATCTCACCAACATCTCACCAACATCTCACCAACATCTCAAGAACATCTCACCAACATCTCACCAACATCTCAAGAACATCTCGCGAACATCTCACCAACATCTCAAGAACATCTCACAAACTTCTCAAGAACGTCTCACAAACATCTCAAGAACATCTCAAGAACGTCTCACAAACACCTCGCGAACGTCTCACAAACATCTCAAGAACGTCTCACAAACAACTCATGAACATCTCACCAACACCTCGCAATCATCTCTAGAACGTCTCGCGAACATCTTACAAACATCACGAACATCACACCAACATCCTATGAACATCTCACAAACATGTAACAAACATCTCTCAAGAACATCCTCTACAAATCTCACAAACATCGCACAAACATCACTAACATGAACATCTCATCAAGAACGATCTCACAAACACCTCGCGAACTTCTCTAACATCACAAACATCTCAAGAACATCTCAAACACCTCGCTAACATCTCAAGAACACTCACAAACATCTCTAGAACGTCTCACAAACACCTCGCGAACTTCTCAAGAACGTCTCACAAACTTCTCAAGAACGTCTCACAAACACCTCGCGAACTTCTCAAGAACGTCTCACAAACATCTCAAGAACGTCTCACAAACAACTCATGAACATCTCACAAACACCTCGCAATCATCTCTAGAATGTCTCGCGAACATCTTACAAACATCACACCAACATCCTATGAACATCTCGCAAACATGTCACAAACATCTCGGCAACATCTCACGAACGTCTCACGAACATCACATGAACATCCTACGAACATCTCACAAACATCGCACGAATGTCTCACAAACATGTCATGAACATCTCGCAAACATCTCAATAACGTCTCGCGAACATCTTACAAACATATCACGAACATCTCACTAACATCCTATGAACATGTCACAAACATCACACTAACATCACACCCCAAAAACATCTCGCCAACATCACATCTCGCGAACATCTCACGACCGTCTCACAAACATCTCAAGAATGTCTCACAAACATCTCATGAAAGTCTCACAAACATCTCATGAACATCACACAAACATCTCACGACCGTCTCAAGAACGTCTCACAAACATCTCAAGAATGACACAAACATCTCTTGAAAGTCTCACAAACATCTTGCGAACATCTCAAAAACGTCTCACAAACATCTCAAGAACGACTCACAAACTTCTCAAGAACGTCTCACAAACATCTCAAGAACATCTCACATACGTCTCACAAACATCTTGCAAACATCTCAAGAACGTCTCACAAACTTCTCAAGAACATCTCAAGAACGACTTACAAACATCTCAAGAACGTCTCACAAACATCTCACAAACATCTCGCGAACGTCTCAAGAACGTCTCAAGAACGTCTCACGAACGTCTCACGAACATCTCAGAAAAAAATCTCGCGAACATGTCACAAACATCTTGCGAACATCTTAAAACGTCTCACAAAAATCTCACAAACATCTCAAAGAACGTCTCACAAACACCTCGCGAACATCTTACAAACATCGTTGAAATGCTAAATTTACCAAAATGCAAAAATAAAGTAAGGTGTATGAAAAACAATATATATAAAGTATTAAGGTATATAGACCTTAAAATAAAATATTTAATAAACAAAAGTGTTTAATATAAATTATATATTTTTTTTTTGTTTTTAAAAATAAAATTTACAAAAGCACAAAACAAAATTGCTAATACTTAAATTAATTTGAAGAAAGCAAATTGAAACTACGAGTAAATCCTTTAGTAGTATAATTAACGCTGTGCACCTCGTTGGCGGGACCGTCCCGGCGCTGTGTTGGTGTGGCCGGTTGTTTCTGGAGGAAAGTCTTCAAGGCTTCAACACCGTTTCCCTGCAGGACTCTACGAGCGGCCGCCTGACACGCCTCGAGACCGCCGACCCGCTCGAACCAGCCGCGCACAGACGGCATCTCCCCTGCGGAGGACAACCACGTCAGATACGAGTCCTGCCGTCTGAGCGGACCAACAGATGATAGAGCTCTTACGGCGTCAAAACCAGAGTCAGATAGGAGAGGACACAGCGCCGCCCACAGCACCACGTCTGCAACTGACACGGCCTCCTGAAACACATCAGCTGCTTACAGGAACATTTTATATTTACATCGACGCTTTATTCAAAGTAACTTACAAATGAAGCAATCAAAACCTACAAAAGAGCAACGACGAGTCTCCGTGAGCTTCACACAGCACACAGAGCAAGGTTTTATTTTTATTTTGTATTATATCAAGGTCAAGGTTTGTTTATTCGTCACATAATAAATTATACAGGGTATAATCAGAAGTGAAATGTAAATGAAATCAGTGGACAGTGCAGAAGAATACAAATAAAAATTATATAAAATTAACACAACACAAGAGCATATATATGGTAAAAAAAGAGAAATAAGAGTAAAATGTGCAATAGAATAAAAAGTGCAAAACAATAAGATGTGCAAAAATATATAATATATAAATAGAAAACATAGAATAGAGCAAGATCGTGTTCGAGGCATTTTTTGTGTTTGTTAATTGTATAATAAATAAAAAAATATAATAAGATTAGAAAAGCTAGTGTTAGATTTTTAAAAAGAATCGAATTATAATAGATACATTTTCTTGTTTATTTTCAAGAAAGTTATTGAATATTTGAATTGCATTTGTCTTTGCATTTATAAATGTAATTGTATCTTATATAATAATAATAATAATAATATTTAAAATAGCTGCATAGTTGTAAATATGTATTGTTATTTAAAATTATTATTAAATGTTTTAATTGCATGTCAGTATATTTGTCTTTGCATTAATACATTTATTTTGTTCTTATATTATAATAATAACAAAATAATAATTAATATATCTGTATAGTTGTAAATATTTATTGTTACTGAAAAGTATTGAATTGAATGTTTTAATTGCATGTCAGTATATTTGTCTTTCTCTGTTGTTATTATTGATATTGTCACCTTGTTATCATTTAGGACAGTAAACTATAAAAGCCCACAAAATCATATAAATAAAATCGAATTAATAAATTAAATTATTAATTTTATTTCATGCAATTCTAATTTCTCTGCGGTCATCCACCGCGATATTTACAGTTCTTTGCATTCACAGATTAACCTACGTCTTTGTGTATATATGACCCAAATATGTATTTTCATAAAATATTTCCATCTGAACAATAATTAACAAGTCTGTCACGTTTGTTGCAAATTATTGCAATAACCGTGCAAATTATTAATATACTTTATTCTCAAATTAACAACATTAGCATTGCGTCACTATAGCGTGTATTAGCGTCAATTTCTGTAGTTTAATTTAATTGTATGCCATTCGAATTTCATATCAAGAAATTATTTTAACCCAAAAAGCAAATTATTCTTCATTCGAACAGTTTTCTTTCAAATGCAAATCTTGTGTAAACTGAAGCACATTCAAACCTGGAATAGAATTAATTTAATTCACATGTGTTTCATAAACACTTTATTTAAATCCACCATCAAAATTATAATATAATAATTCCAGCTGCTGAGAGAAAAGCTATAAACGATCCCGCGGTTCCTCACATGAGATATAGTGTATTAGCCGGATAACTTCTTAATGTTTACAGACGTGACGTAACGACGTAATGCTCGTTAAAACCTACGCTCAAACTAGAAAACATTATTGTAAGATAAAGTAAGAGATAGTTTTGAACACCGGCTGGTTATGTACTTGCTCAAATATTGATTTCGGATCATTTTTAACCCCAAAAAAGTTACGCACTGCAGCTTTAAGGTTTACCACGATGTGTGTACACAACACACAGAGCGACCCGTGTCGTCTGATTCAGAAACTAATGACTCGTATTAACTAATATTTTTAATTGAAGGATCAAAAAGACTCAGAGACTGTATTCTCCGTGCTGTATCATCATATAGTGTCTCTCTCTTCATACACACGCTACAGAGAATAGCTAACTGCTGCCATCTAGTGTCTCGAAACTGATACTGACAATAACAATGACCTCGGAGGACAACATTTATAGAGATGGACAGAAGCACCGGCTCCAGAGAAACACACAAGGAGAATAACAATTCATGTCCATTTTTGGGGGTTTATTTTTTATTGTTATGAGGACCGTATGTATTTTTAATACCGTCGTCTCTTATATATATTCTCATGAGTTTATTGCATTTATTTTGATTATTATAGGAAGCAAAAATAAAATAAAACACGGAAAGAGACAAAAACCTGGGTGAGAAAGACTTAAAATTAAGGAAAACAAATTGATGTTGACTGCAGACTAATAATAAAATAAACATATTATTATCAACACTTGGAACAACGTTCACCGTGATTTTGTAAAGTAAACAACTAATTTATTAAATTATGTATATATAAATATGTGTATGTATTTTTTTGCATTTCATTTCATGTATAAAAGTAAAAAGTTAAAAAGATAAAAAATTAATTCAAATCACACACACACACACACACACACATGAACACACCCACACACACCCACACGAACACACACACACGAACACACACACACACACACACACACTCTCTCTCTCACACACACACACACTCTCTCTCTCTCTCTCTCACAAACACACACACACCCACACACACATATTAGTGGTGTCAAAATTAACACAGGAGATTAACTTTTTCAGATTAACGTGTTAAAAATATTTTACGCAATTAACGCAGGGGCGGGGCTAGAGTTAGGCCCCCCCCCCCATTCACAACTGCTGCCTCCGTCTCGTTTTTCTTGAAAAGGATTGCGTTTATTTAGATGCAGAATGCTTGATGACCACATCAAACGGGAGACGTTTCAGACGAGCGCGTAAAGATACTGTGATCGTTACGTGTATCATATCCAGCCAAAGTGCATGCACCAGCTGCTGTGATGTATATTAATGCAAGAACAAAAGAAAAAAAATGGAAATTAATAACTTTTACAGCTTTAAGGGGTTTATCTATATTTAATTTAACATGTAGTGTTTGATAAATATGACTTTTCTGTATATTTAAGGGCACAAGTAGCTAAATATGACATTTATTATAATGGGTTCATGTGAAGATTTTTTTAAATTCACTTAAATTAGAAGTTAAGTCTAATAAATGTTAAAATTGATAGCGCTCAATTATACTGTAATGGTTAAATATTAAGGGGAAAACTATCATAATGCCTTCAATCATAAAAAAGATGCCATTAAGAAATATTAAAATAGACCGTCTTTATGTTGTTTGTACATTTGAAGATTGAATGTGAAATTATTGCAATATAAAAGTATACTTAAAAACTTTAATGTTAGGTGGGATTAATCGCGATTAATTTTAGAAAAATGTGCAATTAATTAGTTTTTTTTTTTTATTGACAGCACTAATATATATATATATATATATATATATCAATTTCCTGTCCACATATATATATATATAGTCATTTATTATTGCAGACCTCATCTGTTGTTTAAGTTGGAACTTGTTCTGTTTTAATTTCTCTTTTAGTTCGTTTAAGGCTTTATTTAAGTGCATTATTATACGTTGCTGTGAGTCTCTTGTACGTCTTCTATGAGTCCTGCAGGACGCTGAGACGCAGATATGAGTGTGTTTATGATGAACCGGACTCACTGCGGTAAGGAACGGTGTGTTGTTCTTGCTCAGACTCAGTTCCAGCCAGTCCAGCGACTCCTTCATCACAGCGGCCGCTTCGACACGCTTCCCCTGCAGCGCCACCATGAGGAGAGAGCGCAGCACTGCAGGCTGAACACACACACACACACACACACACACACACACACACACACACACACACACACACACACACACACACACACACACACACACACACACACACACACACACACATGCATGTATTTGAAGTGCATATAAAACTCACATTCATTTAGGCTACACAGTTTATAAACAGGTATCTGTGGAGACATGCAAAACCATTCGGCTTTCACTCAAAGCTCTTAAAATAACACAAATCACCTGTTTTATTAGTGCACTCAAGTGACTTTATCTGGTTATGTGTGTCAGAAAGAGACATTAAAATGATATCTTCCAACAGTTATGTACTGTATATAATCATTTAAATCCTCTGTAGATGTGCACACAGAGCAAAGTGACTATAACATGGGTTTATCGATGAACTTCAGTCGATTAAATCTTCTGATAATCAACCTGTTTATCTGCATTACCTCTAAACTGGACGAGCCGGCTCGGAGGTTTAGAGAGCAACAGTTTAGTTTTTAATGCATTCATTGTTGATTTTTTACTTTCTCTTTTGGTCTTTATCCACAGACGTGTGTTATTTTGTTTCTCAAGGGATGCATTTATATTATATATCGACCCATAGTTTTATTTCTAGCCATGCATTTTCGAGACACATTATTTTTTGGTACGTCTACACTTGTTTTTTTTCAGAATAAAAATTTTGATTCACTTTTTTGCACTAGTTGTGACCCGACATCACTTTTCAAAACTCTGTGATTTAGTGAAATAAACAACTGATTAAATAAAAAGCACATTTGCATGTACATCATGACCTTAGATTAGTAATATTGGGCGGTAACTTTAAAACCGGTTTAACCCTCTGTTACCCTTCTGAACAGATTTATTGTTTAATAAATACATGTAGATAATACAGTGCAATTTATTGAGTGGAATATTGAAAAATTCTGTTTTTGTTCAAAAAAATAATAAATGAAGTACATTTAAATAATTTCAGCAAATGCTACAACGGACGAATAATACAGTTTATAATCCAGATTCTGCAAGGGGTGTGTAAACTTTTGACTTCAACTGTATATATATATATACACTCACTGGCAGATGCTGTTGGCGCTGAAGAGATGCTGACCGTCGGGTAACAGCAGGACGGGTAACACGGGGTGAGAGACGTGACCGACCACTTTCTCTGTTAGACAAACACACAAAGAACACACACCCATAAGTATTCAAATCTACCACAGTTATTATAACATGGTGCTTTATTACACACTGTAGTGTTATCATTAATACAAATATATGGGATATAGTACAATGATGTTATAAACTATGGTACTTTTATGTTTACTGTATTAATAGACAGCTGCATTACTATCAAAAACATGATATTATCAGTCAGACTGAAACTAACAGACTGTTAATAACATACTGTGGTATTACCATAAATACAAATATGTGTCCCTGCAACACTATATTTGTAGCTATAGCCAACAATACATTGTATGGATCAAAATTATCAATTTTTCTTTCATGCCCAAAATCATTAGGATATTAAGATCATGTTCCATGAAGATATTTTGTACATTTCTTACTGTAAATACATCAAATCTTAATTATTGATTAGTAATATGCATTGCTAAGAACTTCATTTGAACAACTTTAAAGATGATTTTCTCAATATTTCGATTTTTGCACCCTCAGATTCCCAAATATTATCCTATCATAACAAACCATACATCAATTGAAAGATTATTAATTCGGCTTTCAGATGGCATTTATAACTGGTTTAGTGGTTCAGGGTCACATATACTGGATATAGTGCTATGATGTGATATACTGTGGTACTTTGTTGTTTACTATATTCATAGACAGCTGCATTACCACTAAAATCACGCTATTCTCAGTCAGACTGAAGCGAACAGACTCGATACCGGGATGATAAGAAGCAGAACATCAACAGAAAGTTCTCCTCAGAGTCTGATAATGTCTCTCACCCTCGTGGCGGACCGCTTCTGTGTCACACTTCACTCCAGTGAGTTCCAGCGCCGCCAGCACTTTAACACAGTGCGGGTTCCCGTCGGCGATATACAGCTTCATTTGACCCTCTGTCACTTCACGACGCTCCTGGATCGATCTACTTTGACGGGTCAGACAGACACAGCGAGTGGAGTGAACGGAACCGGTCTGTGAACCGAGTATTTACGCTGATGCAACCGCGCGTCAAACCACTTGGCCGCGTCAGAGGAAATTGTAGTTTTTAATTGTCGCTCGTTCTACGCAACCGGATTGAACTCGTGCTGGTAGAAGACTACAATACCCATAACACAACAGTAAAGGCGTGAACCTTCCGTCAAGGAAGCGTTAAGCTCATTGGTTAAAGAGCTGAGCGCCTGGATATAATTGGTCAATGCCGTTCTCAAATCATCAAATCAGTGCGCACGAATATTTAATGTTTAATTTTAAAGCAATATCATTTATAATTCTGAGAATTTCCATTTCACCTCTGAGTGGGATATAATTTTTTTTTTACGTTTTCTATAATCCATTTTATATCAATGTTTATATTTATATTATTTATATTTAGATTGCTCCAAAAGTCGGAGGTGAATGTGTCTCTTTTGCATTATTTTCTATTTTTTAATTCTTTACACTTTTATCATCAGTATTCAAAGAAAAACTGACATTCAAATAGTGCAGAATCTGACCTTTTTCTGGTCTTTTGTTCATATATAGTCTCTAAATGAGGGACTGAAGGGGATTTTGTAGTTTATGTAAATTGTTCAGTGTTTTATTTAGAAGAAAATATCATGTTTATATGTTTTAGCAAACATTTATTCATTTTCACGCTTTAGTTGTGACATTTCAAGGTTTTTACTCCAGTAATGTGACAAAAAAACAACACAAAAACAATGGGCTTTTAGTTATTTAAATGCATATTTATATTCGTGTTTATGTTTATGTTTATATTTAGAATAGTCCAAAAATCTGAGACTAAAATGCAATATTTTGCATTATTTTATCATTTAATATACAATTGTTCATTGCAATATGTTTTATTATCAGCATGAAAACATGAAAGTGTACAAAAACAACAACAACTTACAAGTGCAGAACCTGAAATATGTATTTTGTCCTTCTTTATTTTCAGTTGTATTTATTTATTTATTCTTTCTGTCTTTCTTTCTGTCTTTCTTTCTTTCTTTCTTTCTTTCTTTATATTCTATTTTATTTTATTATATTATATTATTCTATTCAATCCTATTCTATCATATTCTATTCTATTATAGAATATCACTGTATGATATTTATGTATGCACTAACATTTATACATACACCTAACATTTCCTAATTGTTTTTCTATAGCCTATCTATGCAAAATGTATCAACACATTTTTTAAACATAAATGATTTAAACATAATTTATTTACCATTTTATTTCATCAGGAAAAAACAGGATTTTCTTTCATGCTTAATTAGCAATATTGCCAAAAGCACCGCACGCGCAGGACCCAGATAAATAACCGAACTAGATCAATAACACTGGCTCATGCAGCCGCTCTCTGGTTGGCTGTTCTCTGTCACGTGACAGCACCCACACAGCCCCGCCCCGCCCCGCCCCGCCCCTCCGCCGAACGGAGGCCGCTCTGATGAGAGTTTGAGCTCGAGCTCAGTCCGGTTCACCGACACCTGGAATAACGCGCGGATGCACCTCAGTTACCGGTAAGCCACGAGCACAGCACCACAGCTCACACACAGACACATTAACGATCATCAACGATTTTAATAGTACAAGAAAACCAATCATTTATACAACACTAAAACAAGTGGAATAAACAAATAGCCTATAGATAAAAACATCCATCATATACATGCCCTATATAGAGAAAACATTTCATTATTAATTAACTATCACTCCCACTTAATCACACGTATTTTGCATTGTCTAGTTATAGAAAGTATAAAGTGTGCATATTATTTAAATAGAAATCTGTACATGTATGAGGTGTTTTTAATAGTTTATGTAAATTGTTCAGTAATTTATGCACGTTTTAATACATATTTATGTAGTGCATCCAGTTATAATACATTGTGCTTCATAACAACATGCATTGTTTGATGTTGTCTAGTATTTTAAACTCTCTCTCTCTCTCTCTCTTAGTATTCATAAGCACGCTCGACCGATATGAGTTTTCTGTGCGGTTGAATTATTATTGAATTATTGCATTTGCTGACATGTGATGATGATATCTTAGACTTTGCTTTGCTGTCACTTCTAATCAGAGAGGAACCACCGAGCCGTCAGAGACGAGAGATTCAGAGAAATATATGACACAAGTGTGAGAGAGCTCATAATCTATAAACATGACTCTTTAATTCATAAACAGATATAATATGACACAAACGAGGCACTATCATAAGAGTTAAGAGCTATAAAAGGGCTTTTTGGGTCAGATTTGAGCCGTTCTTGAGAGAAGCAGTAAATGGAGAGAACATGAAGACGTGTAGTCTCTAGAAATAATTCAGATATTTCTGATTTATGAGAGTTTGTGCAGGCCGGCTGGAGTCGGAGCCGGTACCAGGAGCAGCATTGTGTTCGTTTGTGCCACGTTTAATTGCGTAACAGTCTCTTGCACGACTGCATGGAGGACAAAGCCAATGCGCTTTGCTGTAAAGTCATAAATCTGGTTTCTTTCTGAAAATCCCATGAATGAAGCAGATGATGTTGTGCAGCGTTTCCTCGGCTGTTGGTTTCAGATTGACTGTGGCTTTATCAAACCTGCTGTTTTTCTGCATTTGTCCATCCGGTGTGTTTCATGAAACATGATCAGACACACCGCGTGCTATCTCATATATATTCTGCGTAATTATAACACGACCTGTCAGTCATAACCTGTGATGTTATGTGTTCTTCACTGTTCTCAAGATCTTCTTAAAGCTCAATCACACATGAGTTGCACCCTCAGTTCAGCTATAAACAGGAAGCGGAAATATGGCGTAAAACATTTCACGA
>CM050419.1:35276775-35281775 GCA_027564155.1 Gymnocypris eckloni scoliostomus
CGTGTCTTTATTATCATTTACATTTTTAAGAGTAATGTATGACGATTGTATGACATCCAAGTACGGCGAGAGAAAGCATTAGGAGACGACTCTTATAGCTCTCGCGGTACTTTGATGACACACACCGATCGGTCTAGCTGCGCTGCTTTAAGTCAAACACATCTAAGCGGTCTTCAGAGAAAGCATCATGTTGGCACGCTGCTATGTTGCCAAGTCCGCAGTTTGCCGCGGGTTGTTTTCGTGTCCGCGGGTCTTTTATAACATGCGGAATTGACGAGCTACGCGTAAACGATATTCGGGTTGCCGGGTTCTCCTGTAGTGGGCGGAGCTAATGCGCAAACAGTAATCTCATTGGCCGGTGCTCACCTATCATCGCCCCTGTTTTGATTTCAGCGAATCAGTTCGAGCGAATGCAGACGACCTGATTAATATTCATGAACCCAGCAGCTCAATAATCCTTGGTGCGTTTAATATGGTTATTAATAGTACAATTCGCGGTATGTTATCAGTATTATTTGTAGGTTTTTCCCCCTTTTTTATAGAAACACTAAATGACAAACAATATCTTAAGCACCACCACCAGTCCTAAGTTCAGACAACATGACAAATATGCATTCATACATGGTTATTCTAAAGTTCTATCATCATATAATGATAAATTATCATACTATCATATTTTAAAGTTTGACTGAAATAATCAATTGAATTTGATAGGTGTCTCTCACATTGTCCCACAAAAACATTAAAATGGTGTAGATTAGTGTAACGTTTTATAATAATAATTTATTCTATTTGGAGACCATTTCATTTATTTAATATTGGGGCATCCAAGTTATTTGACATATTTTAACCTTTTTTTTAAGTAACAATAATTACTTTCCCTGGTAATTAGTTTATTTTATAACGATGTAACTCGGTTAGTATTTGTGAGAAGTAACTAGTAATATAACGAATTACCTTTTTAAAGTATCGTGCCCAACACTGCACACTATACATTGATTTATTGTATGTCTTTGATTAATAATGAATATGAAGAGCTTTAAAAAAAATGCATATTAAATCGTAATATTGGTAAATTAGATTATTTTCTAAAATCGTTTAGTCCTAATTTAAACTATATTCACAAATACAATGCTTAACAAATTTATTAAAACACATTTATGTAAGGTTTTAACAAATTATGTAAGGTTTGTGCCACTGCTGCTCTAACAGCATTGGTGATTACCAAAATCATGTTTAGCTTTCTGTATTGGGTAGTCCTCCAAAATGTAAGCTCTTTAGTAACAGTAGTAGGCTATTTCTAATGCTATAATATAATTATTGCTGTTATCTTTGACAGAAAGGCAGAGCACTTGAATTTTTTTCAGATACCCAATTACAGTCAAAAAGTACATAAACAATGCAAGCAAGGATGCAAGCTGTTATGAGGCCATTTTGTATTATAAATACTAATTAGTTGTTTCTGTTTGTAATTTGCCCAATAAATGACAATAACATTTTAAGATTTAAACAATTTTTGACAGATTCCTAAAATATTTGTTTCTCTTTATGACAGGTGGTTTAATAAATGAAGCACTGTATGTTTTCATAGCATTCCGTGTGTTTGAAGGACATTGAGCAGAATGTGGAATTGTGTGTATTTTGTCAATAAATAGCATAATTTGATTTAATCCGATTAATCGATTAATCGAAATAATAATCGACCAACTAATCGATTATCAAAATAATCGTTAGTTGCAGCCCTAGTTGGAAATCACTTTTATTGTCAGACGTAAAATATAAAAGCACCCCTGAGGTTTAAATTTAATATTTTAATACATCACAATAATCCACAGTTCATCAGTTATCATCTGGAGAACACAAAACCTGACACAAATCCAGCATTAATGTTTTTGACTAAAATACCATAGAGTCCATAATCCATAATAACTCCTCCTCCAGTGAAAAAGTGTTCTTGTCTGAATCAGGAGAGAAATCTGCACAGATCAAGCTCTAAACAACACATGTGACAGTATTGATACAAATAATTCAGTTAAAATAATGTTTTGTTTAATAATGTCTAAGATGATACTTGTTCAAAACAAGTTTTATTTTTACTATTTTCTGCTTATTTAGAACAAAAACATTGTTCAATAAATATACTATCTAAAAATATTTTAAATACTGTAACAAAATAATTTTAATAAGTAAAGATTCTGAAAGCATTGAATGAGATCCCATAATAAGTGAATAGTAGTAACAACAAATAATATTTTATTGCATGATATGATTAAAATCATGTTTTAAAATATGATGTTTCATTCTAAACATGGTTATTATCTCTAAAATGGAAATCCAGTATAATATATGATATTTATCATCTGAATCTAACCATGCCAACAAATGGAGAAGTCAGCGATCTATTAATTATCATGTTAATTACTAATAACAGCAGGGGCGCTTTTTACCCCAAACACCATACTTTCACATATTCGTTCGTTATTTAAAAACTATTGCTTTTATAAAACTAAAAATCTTTCAGAAGTCTCAAAATACATGCATTAATTTGAGCGGTTCTCATTTGATACTTAAATCTACAACATTTAAAATATTAGATCAAGTGAGCACAGAAGCAACTTTGTGACGAGTCAAGGATCAGACAAATATACTCGTGCAGATGTTTTGGAAAGTTTTTGTGCCATCTACTGCTTTAGAGGAAATCATATCAAAGGTGCGTTTAGCCCCGTTATATACAGTGAGTGTAACAAGCCTTTCTGTTTCAGATCATGGCACTCGTGTCGTCTCGCTCCGGTGCTGTCCTCGTCCAGGTATCACCCTCCGAGTGTCTCTGAGAGGAACCATGCTGTCGGGAAGCTGGCGCCGAGGAACCGTGATCTCGGGGTCCAGACTGAGCAGTACTGTGGTTCTGGAGGCTCAGTATGATTACTCGTACCGCGCCACCGACGGCCGTCTGGTCTCCATACACGAGGGCGAGCGCTTTGTGCTGCTGAAGAAGACCAATGCGGACTGGTGGCAGGCGCGGAGGATCGGGGTCGGAGCCAAGGCCAAACCCATATATGTGCCGGCGACGTACGTCATTGAGTTACCGATCAGCCAGTTCCGGCCCTCGCTGGCCTCCAGCCAATCAGCATCTGAGACCTTCAAGATGATCCCACGAGGTTCCCTCACACCCTGCATGCAAACGCACGGCTCAGGTACATCTCATCGTACCGTTCAAGTTTGGGGGCGGTTTTACAGTTTTACATTTAAGAGTTAGTTCACCCACAAATAACAATTCTGTCATTAATTACTCAAACCTGTAACGATCAATGCACACTGAGACCGAAATCTTGTTTTTCATATTCGTCATCCTTTCCAATCAAAATGCATGCAACGGATGCGAAAACGCAGAAAATTGAACCTGGTTTGAATTTTCCGAGGCAGTGTGTAAACGTGATTGAGGTCGTATTTATTTTTTAACGTGCAAAAATGTAGAACGAGAATTTCGGACTTAAGGTCATTTCACACTGAGTCCAGAATATTTGTCAAAAATTTTCACACGTTAAAAAATAAATACGACCTCAATCACGTTTACACACTGCCTCGGAAACTTTCGTCCGTCGTGAAAAAATTCGGATCAGGTTCAATTTTCTGTGTTTTCGCATCCGTTGCATGCATTTTGATAGGAAAGGATGACGAATACGAAAAACTTAACGCACGCAAAAATGATGGACTCCGTGTGCAAAGACCTTAAGACCTTCGTTCATCTTCGCAACACAAATAAAGATATTTTTGATGAAATCCAAGAGCTCTCTGACCCTCCGTAGACAGCTAGGATATTACCCGATCAATGCACAGAAATGTAGCAAGGACATCGTTAAAATGTGTGCAAAAATAACATAATTTATTCAACAATTCTTCTCCTTGAGTGACCGTCTTCCATCATTTTGGAGAGTACCTCAGAACATAATCAGCTCGGGTAATCATCACACAAATTATGTTATTATTGTTTTCTTTGCACACAAAAAGTATTCTCATAGCGTCGTAAAATTACAGTTGAACCCCTGATATGTCATTTTTGCCCATTTGTTCATTCCTGTAACGGGTAGGTTTAGGACTGGAGTAGGTGTAGACGTTAATAAAACACATTCTAATTGTTAATTTCTGGTCGGAGCTGTATCCGTTCTAGCCACAGCCGATGACGGCGCTGTTGAAGCTCGTTTATTTGGTTGATCACTGCCGTTTGTGACTCATAAAATGCGGTGAAAAGTCCTACATATAGTTGATTAAGGTGTATACATGTCTGTACTGGACCTCAATAATGCGACTAAAATATGAATATTCCACATGTCTTCATTCAGTTTGAGTTTACTCCGATTATGACTTTAGCCAGATTAAAGTACTCAAAGTTTACATGGTAGACTCTTAATCAGAGTATCGTCTTAATCGTATTAAAATCATATTTGTATTGATGTCAATGTAAACATACTCATTGTTAGATGCCATAGTCATAACTAACAGTATCATAGCTATTAAAATATATTTTGTTTTGTTTTAAACCGGTATTTAAACTCAGAATGATCTCAAAGTAAGTCTAATTTTGTGGTGGCTGTGCTTTATGCGTGCATTATATTATTATATAATCCTAAGTTATGTTGAAAGTCTGACTGTAATGAGTTTTGAGTATACTGTGAGGTTAACCCGGCCTGCTTTACATGTTTCAAAATAATTTACAGCATATGAAAATATTAGAAATGTAGAAAGTAATCAGTTACATTACTTTAATAAAGTAACTGAAATATATTTTAGATCGAGTAACTTGTAATCTGTAACCTTCCCAACACTGGGTTTGAGCTCATATTTCAGTGTTAATAAAAGGCAGAGGTCTGAAGTTTTCATGAAGTCACGAAGCCCGTTTGGTCTCGTTCAGCTCTGTTTTGTCTGTGGTTCCTCTCAGTGCCTGATAAGCAGTTCTGCCGCTCCATGGAGAATCTGCACTGCAGCGGTGCCTTGATGGACAA
>CM050419.1:35284275-35291775 GCA_027564155.1 Gymnocypris eckloni scoliostomus
TTGTTTAATATTTCTGTTGTAAAATATGAAATATTGAGCAGCTATCATTTAAGATCACAGTTAAAACTAAAGCATCACATTCAGCTTCTGTGAACATTTAAGCCCCGCCCACTTCGACGTGATTGGCATCTCGATCAGTTTGAGGCCGAGCAGATTAAAAATGTAACTTTTACACATTTTTGTGATCCTAATATAAACAAAGCATCATTATCAAATATTGTGGGGGATATCTTGGCCATGTCTAACAGTTGTTGTGGACTTGTGCCACTGATTTCATCTGTTTAGATGGTTCTTGCTCTGATGATGAACAGCTCTCTGAGATCAGAGCATTGCCACATAGAAACTGACAGGAAGTGACATCACTCTGGACAGGAAGTGACATCACCAGGACGTGCACAACAACACTCAGTGTACTGGGACATTTAAAGATGACACATGCACACTTTATATCCCCAAGAAGCCCATGTCTGAGAAGTACATAAAAAGTCGACTAAAAGTATACTTTCCTATTTTTAGTTTAAAAGAAGTACACTAATAGCACACTTGAATAAACGTCTTTTTCGTTAGGGTAAGACATGTTATTGGAGATATAGAGATCATTTTATGTTATTTATTATAAAGATCTCATTGATTTACATTACAAGCTTCAGAATTGTATCATAAAAAATGGCTCAGTTTGTGTCAGAGACTCAAAACATATTTCCTTCATTTTCTCACAATATCAGACTATATGAGCCATAAAAGCCTGATAAATCAAATAGGTGAATAAAAATAAAATAGACTATTGTTTCACATGGCAGGCTTTATAGGGTTAAATCTCGTCTATATGTCTCATGCACTAGTTTTCAGTGTTTAATTTCTGCATTTTACATTAATACAGCATCTGTCTGCTTGTGTTAACGCGCTCTCAAACACTCAAACACACCTAAAAGCTCAGATAGCTACACACTCCGTGGAACAAGTTCAAGGCTTCATTTCAACCGCTTCTCCTGCAAAACAACATCAGCACTCGAGCTTCAAACGAACCGACTCGCTTTCAACAGCCTGTTTTATTCTGTAGGTGTTAGTTAGGGTCAGGTCTGTCTCACGTTTAGTCTGTAATAATGCGATATCGAGCTCCAGGAGTCAGAGAGAGAGACTCCTGCTGTTTGTCTGTGGCATGACACTCGTCCCGCTCACATGGCTTCACAGAGACCAGTTATATAATCCAGATCTACAGCGTTCAACATCCCTTGATTTACACAGCACAGAAACGCACTCTGATCCATCAGACAGAGCTTTTAAGTGCACTCAACGACACCAGCAAACCTTTTACATTCGGCTGTGTTCTTGTTCGGTGGCTTCTAATGGCTTTTCCTCCTTCTGTCTCTCTGTATTGTTCATATTGTCGTGTCTGACAGTGTTTTAGGCCACTTCCTCTTGACAGTTGTGGCTTCAAGCTGTTTTCTTACTTAGTGCATGTACGTCTGTAACCGCACTGACACACAACGCTCACTTTTAGACCCAAAATGCACTCTCAAGTTCACCTGGGTAATCTTGCATACGTGCTAATTAGTCACACACACTATCATCAGAAATCATGATTGCATGAATCAAAACAGAAATGCAGTAATGGCTCAGTGAGTGTTTTGAAAGCAGAATTGCATCAGCGTTACGGTTGAGCTCTCACTCGGTGAGATTGATTTCATGAAGAGTTGTGTTAGAACCAGTGCTGTTATTGTTCACTGAAACTATTACGAATCACCTTTAAATGAATCACGCTGAAATACAATTATACTAAATATTAAATGGGAAAAAATGAATTTAAGCTGGGAAAAAAAGTACAGTACTCAAGTTACTTAAATTAGATTAAGCTGAAATAAAATATAAAGTATTACCTGAAAATAAGTTGAAGTATGAAAATTACTAAAACTGAAATAAGAAAACTGAAACTATTGGAAATCATTTTTGGCAATTTAAATAAAACTGAATTAAAATAATATTAAATATTAAATAAGAAAAAAATGAATTGAAGCTGGGGAAAAATGTACAGTACCCAAGTAACTAAAAATGTTTTTAGATAAAGCTGAAATAAAATATAAAGTGTTACTTGAAAAAAAACTGAAAATAAGTTGTAGTATGAAAATGACTAAAACTGAAATAAAAAAACTGAAACTAAAACTATTGGAAATAATTTTTGGCAATTTAAATAAAACTGAAATCAAATTGAATGTGAAATATAACACGAAAAACCTTAAAATTAGTAATCAGAAAATGTAAATATGTTTCCATGAAATAATATTCCATGAAATCAGTTTAAGTTTGTAATTTTGGTATTTCAGTTATTTTCGTTTCTAATTTTTTTAGTTTTTCATGTAATGTTTTTTTATTTTATTTATTTTCAATTTTATTTAAATTACTAAAAACGATTGTTAGTATATATATATATATATATAATTGAAGTAAAAATACTAAAATGACTACTACTAACAATCGTAGATGTGCTAACGATTTTTTAGTAATTGATATAAAATTAAATTAAACAAAATACAAAACATTACATGAAAAACTTAAAATTTGAAACTGAAATAACTAAAATTATGCTTAAATAATACTAAAAGTACAAACTTAAACTGAAACAAAAAAATGTACTATATAGAAATGTTTACAAATAAATAAAATGGCAAGAGAACATAAAATTACTTAAACTAAAATTTAAATGAAAACTAAAAAGATCAAATTTGAAAAATAAAAGTATTAAAATATTAATAAATGCTGTAAGATAAATAATGTGCTGCATCCTCTATGTGAACTATGTACCATGTTTCTTTCTAATCTCTCTAATGTTTCTCTCCTCAGTTCTCATCATCTGCCTACATTTCCCAGAGTTCCCTGTCAGAGCAGGGGAAGCAGCAGTGGGCGGAGCCTCCCAAGCCATTTCCGGGTCAGCGCCCCCTGCAGACGCTGCAGCTGTGGGATCAGTACTGCGACACCGGAACCGGACGCTATTACTACGTCAACACCGTTACCGAAGAGCGCTCGTGGAAACCGCCTCGCAGAGCCCGCGAGAGCCACGCCCACCAAAACAAGGTGAGCGACCAATCAGATCCCGGAACCAGTGACCGTGGACCAATCAGAGACGGTACAATCACGTCAGTCCATTTTTAATCATTTCTACTCCTCACTTTTTATACATTATATATTTTGATAAACAGAAATATTTAATTCTTAGGGATGTCCATTTAATGTGTTAATTTGTTATGATTAATTATGGCAAAACATAACGTTAATGCATTTAACACAGCCACCTGTCCATCATCTTAAAAATGCCCCTCTTATATTTATTTCACATGATACAGTTAAACAATATCACAGAGTGCTGTTTTTCCTCAATATCTGCACCACTGCAAATGTGATATTGATTTTATGCAACAGTTCAATGAACAAGTTCATAACGTGTTACATTTCAGACTTTTTTGCTCAATTTCACCAATGAAAATAGTTGAAATCAAAACCACAGCCGAACTGTGGAGCGTCCCTGAGCAACACACAGACTGAATGAACCAGTGTTGAGTGAGTCAGTGATTCAGTTTGCTTTGTTTGTGAGTTACAGTTTTTCTCAGTTGCTTAAACACATTTCTTTTAATTATGCCTCTTTTTTGCGAAGCTCTAAACACGAATCTATAACTTCTAACTCAATTCCCCAAACTTCTTATATTCAGGTCAAAATGAAGCTGTTCACTCAAAACAACTCCCCGGTGTCCTGGCCAGCCCCCCCACACCCCCTCCCACTGGCCCTTATCAATCATGACCTCCTAATAATCCCCATACACTTGATTGTCTCTATGACTCTCTCTCCTCTCCACCTGTAGCTGGTGTGTGGTGAGTGCGCATACATGATTGTCTCTATGACTCTCTCTCTCTCTCCACCTGTAGCTGGTGTGTGGGAGCGCATACACTTGATTGTCTCTATGTCTCTCTCTCCTCTCCACCTGTAGCTGGTGTGAGGCGCATACACTTGATTGTCTCTATGTCTCTCTCCTCTCCACCTGTAGCTGGTGTGTGGTGAGAGCACATGATTGGTCTCTATGACTCTCTCTCCTCTCCACCTGTAGCTGGTGTGTGGTGAGCGCGTACACTTGATCGTCTCTATGACTCTCTCTCTCTCCACCTGTAGCTGGTGTGTGGTGAGCGCATACACTTGATTGTCTCTATGTCTCTCTCCTCTCCACCTGTAGCTGGTGTGTGGTGAGCGCATACATGATTGTCTCTATGACTCTCTCTCCTCTCCACCTGTAGCTGGTGTGTGGGAGCGCATACACTTGATTGTCTCTATGTCTCTCTCCTCTCCACCTGTAGCTGGTGTGTGGTGGCGCATACACTTGATCGTCTCTATGACTCTCTCTCTCCACCTGTAGCTGGTGTGTGGTGAGCGCATACACTTGATTGGCTCTATGACTCTCTCTCCTCTCCACCTGTAGCTGGTGTGTGGTGAGTGCATACACTTGATTGTCTCTATGACTCTCTCTCCTCTCCACCTGTAGCTGGTGTGTGGTGAGCACGCACATGATTGGCTCTATGACTCTCTCTCTCTCCACCTGTAGCTGGTGTGTGGTGAGCATACACTTGATTGACTCTATGACTCTCTCTCCTCTCCACCTGTAGCTGGTGTGCGGTGGCGCATACACTTGATTGTCTCTATGACTCTCTCTCCTCTCCACCTGTAGCTGGTGTGTGGTGGCGCATACACTTGATTGGCTCTATGACTCTCTCTCCTCTCCACCTGTAGCTGGTGTGTGGTGAGCGCATACACTTGATTGGCTCTATGTCTCTCTCTCCTCTCCACCTGTAGCTGGTGTGTGGTGGCGCATACATGATTGGCTCTATGACTCTCTCTCCTCTCCACCTGTAGCTGGTGTGTGGTGAGCGCATACACTTGATTGTCTCTATGACTCTCTCTCTTCTCCACCTGTAGCTGGTGTGTGGTGAGCGCATACACTTGATTGTCTCTATGACTCTCTCTTCTCCACCTGTAGCTGGTGTGTGGTGAGCATACACCTGATTGTCTCTATGACTCTCTCTCCTCTCCACCTGTAGCTGGTGTGTGGTGAGCATACATGATTGTCTCTATGACTCTCTCTCCTCTCCACCTGTAGCTGGTGTGTGGTGAGCGCATACACTTGATTGTCTCTATGACTCTCTCTTCTCCACCTGTAGCTGGTGTGTGGTGAGCGCATACACTTGATTGTCTCTATGCTCTCTCTCCTCTCCACCTGTAGCTGGTGTGTGGTGAGCATACACTTGATTGTCTCTATGACTCTCTCTCCTCTCCACCTGTAGCTGGTGTGTGGTGGCGCATACACTTGATTGTCTCTATGACTCTCTCTCCTCTCCACCTGTAGCTGGTGTGTGGTGGCGCATACACTTGATCGGCTCTATGACTCTCTCTCCTCTCCACCTGTAGCTGGTGTGTGGTGAGAGCATACACTTGATTGGTCTCTATGACTCTCTCTCTCTCCACCTGTAGCTGGTGTGTGGTGAGCGCATACACTTGATTGTCTCTATGACTCTCTCTCCTCTCCACCTGTAGCTGGTGTGTGGTGAGCATACACTTGATTGGCTCTATGACTCTCTCTCCTCTCCACCTGTAGCTGGTGTGTGGTGGCGCATACACTTGATTGACTCTATGACTCTCTCCTCTCCACCTGTAGCTGGTGTGTGGTGAGTGCATACACTTGATTGGCTCTATGTCTCTCTCTCTCTCCACCTGTAGCTGGTGTGTGGTGGCGCATACTTGATTGGCTCTATGTCTCTCTCCTCTCTCCACCTGTAGCTGGTGTGTGGTGGCGCATACATGATTGGCTCTATGTCTCTCTCTCTCCACCTGTAGCTGGTGTGTGGTGGCGCATACATGATTGTCTCTATGACTCTCTCTCTCCTCTCCACCTGTAGCTGGTGTGTGGTGGCATACATGATTGGCTCTATGACTCTCTCTCCTCTCCACCTGTAGCTGGTGTGTGGTGAGCATACATGATTGCTCTCTGACCTCTCCTACATTACCCATAATACCAATGGCTGGCAGCTGAGTCAGGTGAGATCATCTATCTATCCATCTGTCTATCTGTCTATCTGTCTATCTGTCTATCTGTCTGTCTGTCTGTCTGTCTGTCTGTCTGTCTGTCTGTCGTCTGTCTGTCTGTATCTGTCTGTCTGTCTGTCTGTCCGTCCCAGTCGTCCGTGTCTATTTATCTGTCTTTCTGTCTGTCTGTCTGTCTGTCTGTCTGTCTGTCTGTCTGTCTGTCTGTCTGTCTGTCTGTCTGTCTGTCTGTCTGTCTGTCTGTGTCTGTCTGTCTGTGTCTGTCATCTGTCTGTCTGTCTGTCTGTCCATCTGTCTGTCTGTCTGTCGTCTATCTGTCTGTCTGTCTAGTCTGTCTGTCTGTCATTCTGTCTGTCTCGTCTGTCTGTATCGTCTGTCTGTCTGTCTATCTATTTATCTGTCTGTCTGTCTGTCTGTCTGTCTCATATCTATTTATCCTGTCTGTCTGTCTGTCATCTGTATCTGTCTGTCTATCTGTATCTGTCTCTATCTGTCTGTCTGTCTATCTGTCTACATCTGTCTGTCTGTCTGTCTGTCTGTCTGCTCATGTCACAGATTAGAAGAGGAATCACGGCCAAATGAAAAAGGGGATTATGCTTTCTGACGCGCATGTATTTATTTCTTTATTAAGTCTCTACTAACAGATTTTTGTGCTGAGCTCTCAGACAGTTAATGGGTTGTGATTGACAATAGTCCTGTTCATACAACAGCAGGTGAGAGGAGAGAGATGAGGACTCAAGTGCAAGAGATTGGTTCCTTTTTAATCATAAAATGAAACAAAAATGAACAAAAATCACGAAGGGGAAAAACAGGCAGGCGGAGAACTGTAGCAGTCAACATAACACACACACGACGAAAGACAACAGATCAGCACAGGATAAATAGAGAGACTAACGAGGGTAACGAGGGGGACACAGGTGTCACACTGAAACAATGATGAGGTAACGAGATGGGAGACAATAGACAGAGGAGCACATGGCACCAACAACAAACAACAAGCCATGTGCTCAACACAGAGACACCTGCTGGCCGGCCGGGACAGTGATGCTATTATCAACTGAAATCATTAACAAACATTAACATAAATGAATGTGAAGCTAAAATAACATTGAAATGAAGTAGAATTCATGACATATTATATACATTATATAAAATAAGATTAAGTTGAAGAACTAAAGGGACAAAAAAATCGAACAAAAATTTATAAATATACGAAAAAAGCAGTTAAAATAGCATAAAATGTAATAATATAGATTAAAATAAATTATAAAAATGTAAAAATCTAAATGAAATGAAGTAGTACAAGTAAGAACTGAAAATAAAAAAATATTTAAATAAAAAATATATAACAAATGTTAACCGTTTGGAATAAAAGCACATAAAATTACAAAAGTGTAAACATTTAATAACAGATTTAAATCGAA
>CM050419.1:35299275-35314275 GCA_027564155.1 Gymnocypris eckloni scoliostomus
AGTCACACATATTTACTCCTGATTTCTGTCACTCAATACATCAGAAACAATGTAAATGTTACTGATTTGAAAACGTAGCTCAGATATATACAGTAACACATTACTGGTTCAATACTAATCAACACTGATTATAAACACCTTGACTTCTGATCAATCGAATGCATGAACAGAAGTGTTAATCTGTGTTGATGCAGGATAAAGAGAATCCTCTAGATAACGTGTTTCTGATCAATCGAATGCATGAACAGAAGTGTTAATCTGTGTTGATGTAGGATAAAGAGAATCCTCTAGATAACGTGTTTCTGATCAATCGAATGCATGAACAGAAGTGTTAATCTGTGTTGATGCAGGATAAAGAGAATCCTCTAGATAACGTGTTTCTGATCAATCGAATGCATGAACAGAAGTGTTAATCTGTGTTGATGTAGGATAAAGAGAATCCTCTAGATAACGTGTTTCTGATCAATCGAATGCATGAACAGAAGTGTTAATCTGTGTTGATGCAGGATAAAGAGAATCCTCTAGATAACGTGCTGCTGATCAATCGAATGCATGAACAGAAGTGTTAATCTGTGTTGATGTAGGATAAAGAGAATCCTCTAGATAACGTGTTTCTGATCAATCGAATGCATGAACAGAAGTGTTAATCGATGCAGGATAAAGAGAATCCTCTAGATAACGTGTTTCTGATCAATCGAATGCATGAACAGAAGTGTTAATCTGTGTTGATGTAGGATAAAGAGAATCCTCTAGATAACGTGTTTCTGATCAATCGAATGCATGAACAGAAGTGTTAATCTGTGTTGGTGCAGGATAAAGAGAATCCTCTAGATAACGTGTTTCTGATCAATCGAATGCATGAACAGAAGTGTTAATCTGTGTTGATGATAAAGAGAATCCTCTAGATAACGTGTTTCTGATCAATCGAATGCATGAACAGAAGTGTTAATCTGTGTTGATGTAGGATAAAGAGAATCCTCTAGATAACGTGCTGCTGATCAATCGAATGCATGAACAGAAGTGTTAATCTGTGTTGATGCAGGATAAAGAGAATCCTCTAGATAACGTGCTGCTGATCAATCGAATGCATGAACAGAAGTGTTAATCTGTGTTGATGCAGGATAAAGAGAATCCTCTAGATAACGTGCTTGATCAATCGAATGCATGAACAGAAGTGTTAATCTGTGTTGATGTAGGATAAAGAGAATCCTCTAGATAACGTGTTTCTGATCAATCGAATGCATGAACAGAAGTGTTAATCTGTGTTGATGCAGGATAAAGAGAATCCTCTAGATAACGTGCTGCTGATCAATCGAATGCATGAACAGAAGTGTTAATCTGTGTTGATGCAGGATAAAGAGAATCCTCTAGATAACGTGCTGATCAATCGAATGCATGAACAGAAGTGTTAATCTGTGTTGATGCAGGATAAAGAGAATCCTCTAGATAACGTGCTGCTGATCAATCGAATGCATGAACAGAAGTGTTAATCTGTGTTGATGCAGGATAAAGAGAATCCTCTAGATAACGTGTTTCTGATCAATCGAATGCATGAACAGAAGTGTTAATCTGTGTTGATGTAGGATAAAGAGAATCCTCTAGATAACGTGTTTCTGATCAATCGAATGCATGAACAGAAGTGTTAATCTGTGTTGATGTAGGATAAAGAGAATCCTCTAGATAACGTGCTGCTGTATTCTCTGAGGAGAGCTGGATCAGTGGAGATGCTGGATCACAGCGGAGACGAGGACGAGAGCCGCGCTGGGAATAAGACTTCATGTGAGTTTCAGCATCTGTGTGTCGTACCCTCCTGGACCCAGGGCAGATATATTCACAGATGTTCTCCGCAGTGCCTCGATCCACGTCTAACCTGGAGAACTCGGAGCACAAGCGAGTGAAGAGCCGCTTGAAGAAGCTGATCCTCCGCAGGCCTCCGCTGCAGACGCTGCAGGAGAAAGGACTCATTAAAGGTCAGCCGTCGTTACCGTGATACACCACTAAAGGCCCGTTCATACCTAGAACCATGACTATACCGGCTGAATGAAAAAACAGCTATAATGATAACAAATCAAGCTCAAGCTCCTTCTGAGACCTTAAAAGATGCGTACGCATCATAAACTACTGTAAACACTCTCATTATGCTTCGCTGTTTACATCTTCACATCACAGATCATGTTATTATATGAGATTCAATGCAGCTTCATTTTTATGCTTTGTTGCTGAAATGAAATCATTTTATTTACAATTAATGGCTATGAATTTTCTATTTGTCAAAATATGGAAATACAGCACTTTCAAAACATTATGATTTGTAAATATTTATTTAGCTTACCAAACAGCATTTATTTGATTAAAATACAGTACAAACACTAATATTGTAAAATATTATTGCAATCTAAAAAAGCTGTTTTCTATGTGAATATATTGTAAAATGTAATTTATTGCTGTGATTGAAGCTGAATTTTCAGCATCATTACTCCAAGTAAAGTCATATTTATGCAGAAAGCATGAAATACTACCATTCAAGTGTGTGTGTGTGTGTGTGTGTGTGCGTGCGTGTGTGTGTATGAGAGAGTGTGTGTGTGTGTGTGTGCGTGCATGCGCGCGTGTGTGTGTATGAGAGAGTGCGTGTGTGTGTGTTTGTAAAATGTTTGTTTTTAACATTTAATGCTTAAAAATGATTTTTTTTATGCATTTAGAAATTAATGCTTTTATTCAGCAAATTTGCATCTAATCGGTCAAAAGTGAGAGTATAGTCCTTTATAATGTAACAAAAGATTTATATTTCAAATAAATGCTGTTCTTTTCAACTTTATATTCATAAAAGTTTCAGAAAATTTTCCACAAATATTAATCAGCGTCTGTCCCGTCTCTCTCTCTCTCTCTCTCTCTCTCTCTCTCTCTCTCTCTCTCTCTCTCTCTCTCTCTCTCTCTCTCTCTCTCTCTCTCTCTCTCTCTCTCTTTCTCTCTCCCTCTCTCTCGCTCTGTGTGTCTCTCTCTCTCTCTCTCTCTCTCTCTCTCTCTCTCTGCGCATGCGTTGGCGTTTGTGGAGCGTGTGTGAGGGCATAGTGAGCGTGAGCGCGTGTTTTTGCTTTATTTTCTTCTCTTTTTGTTTCCCTGTTTCTTTTTTTTCTAGTTTTGGTTGTTTGATTTAATTTGTAACGCGTGCGTGCGTGTGTGTGTGCACGCGCGCTTGTGCTGCCTGCTGTTGAGCATGGCAGCTTCGGGTGAGACTGGGCTTGATTCCCTCACACGGCGTCACGGAGTTAAAATAGTATCCGTGGCGAGTGTGGAGGCTTGTTGTCTGGGTGTTGGAGAGGTTGTTGGTCATCAAAACATTCTCTCGGCATCCAGAATGAATAACGCGACCGTGATTTTTTTGAATTCGGTGGAAAGAGCGAATGAAGTGGTTGCGCGGGGTATAATCATTGATGAAACGCTTACACCTGTTCTGCCTCTTTTACTACCGTCGAAAAAAATCACAATATCGAATATCCCTCCTTTTCTCAGTGATGATATATTGAAACAAGCACTTTCACGTTATGGAAAGTTGATTTCGCCAATCAAAAAGATCACGATAGGGTGTGAGTCTCCTTTATTGAAACATATTGTTTCTTTTAGGAGATTCGCTTTCATGATAGTAAAAGATGATGCTGAACTTGATTTGGCACTCAATTTTCGTGTGGATGACTTTGAATATGTAGTGTTTGTAACTACTGACAGAATGAGATGTTTTGGATGCGGTAAATCGGGACACTTAATCCGTTCATGTCCTGATAAGTCTAGCGCAACTGGAAGTAGTAAGGATAGTGCTGCAGCTGAGAAAAACATTTCTGTAAAACCGTCTGAGGTCGTTTCGGCCGAAGCAGTGCTGACCGTGGAAAAACCTGCTGGGCAAGGAACATCTGGTGTGGGGCCTGTGGAAGCTGGATCGACCTCGGCGGAGTCAGTGAATGAAGGTAGGGATACTTCAGAATCACTTTTAGCTGAAGAAATTACTTTGTTGAGTAGTGATGTAGAAAACGTGAGGGAAGAAGATGTCTCTGAGATAGAGGCAGAGAATAAGATGTTCAAAGTACCAACAAAAAGGAAAAATGTGGAAAGCATCAGTAGTGCAAAGTATTCCAAAAGAGAAGCGATTGAAGATCAGAAAGAGTCAGAAAGTGAAAGTGAAATGTCTGATTCGAGTACAGTGATGTCACAGATTGAAGGAGAAGCTTCTGACATAAGCAGAAGCTATGAGGTTGATGACATACAACGTTTTCTTAATACCACAAAAAACAAAAGAGGTGTGATTGTGAAGGAATATTTCCCTGATTTGAAGCAGTTTCATGAGAAAGCCAAAAACTTAATGGCTGAAGGGTGCCTTTCAAATAAGGAAGTTTACCGTTTGAAAAAGATTGTAAGGAAAGTTGGCATAGATTTAAATGAAAATGAGGACTAAGAGTACTAATTTGGGGATGTTTGTGTGTGTTTTTTGGGTGTTTATTTATTTTTATATGGCTGAGGTGCATATTGCCTCCTTGAATGTTAATGGCGCTAGAGATTATAGAAAAAGAGCTGAGCTGTATGAAATGATCAAACAGAAAAAAATTGATGTCACATTAATTCAGGAAACGCATAGTGATGTGACTAATGTAAATGATTGGATAAAGGAATGGGAAGGTTTATCTTTTTTTAGCCACAATACCACATTAAGTGGAGGTGTAGCAATATTATTTGCAAAAACTTTTAATCCAATTTCGTACCAAGTTGAAGAGTTTGTAAAAGGTAGACTTTTAAAAGTGAAAGCACAAGTGGAAAATTATAATTTTGTTTTTATTTGTGTGTATGTCCCCAACTCAACAATTGAAAGAATGGTCTTTTTAGATGCATTATGTTCTGTTTTACAAAATGTTTCCAATGATGACTATCTATTTTTGGGAGGTGATTTTAATTGTACAGAGAGCAATTGTGATAGAAACCATATTGAACCCCATATGCCTTCAAGAAAACGTCTCATTCAAATAATTAATAAGCATGAGTTAAGTGATGTGTGGAGGTTTTTTCATGAGGATAAAAAGCAATATACTTGGGCACATTCACGTGATAATGTCTTATCTCTGGCAAGATTGGATAGATTTTATGTGTTTAAACATCATGCTGGTATTTTTAAAAATTGTTGTATTTTTCCTGTTGGTTTCTCAGATCATTGCATGGTGCAGTGTTCTTTTATTTTGAATTCTGTTAAACCTAAAAGCGCTTACTGGCACTTTAATTTAACTTTACTGGATAATAAGGAGTTTATACGCACTTTTAAATTGTTTTGGGGTGATTACAGAACAAATAAAGAATCTTTTCAATCTTTACAAAAATGGTGGGATTTTGGTAAGGTACAGATTAAACAGTATTGTCAACAGTATGCTCAAAACAGTACCAAAGCTTTAAATCAGTCAATGAAAGACTTAGAGACTGATATAATTAAGATACAAGAATTGGCAGAATCAACAAAACAACAAAGTTATTTGAAAATTCTTTCTAAAAGAAAGAATCAATTAGCAGAATTATTAGGGGTTAAAACACAGGGGGCTTTGGTCCGGTCGAGATTTGTTAGTCTTGATCAAATGGATGCACCTTCAAAGTTTTTTTAGTCTTGAAAGAAAAATGGGCAAAGAGAATCATTCATGCTTTGCGATCTGAGGAAGGAATTTTGTTGTCCAATCCTGTAGCGATTAGAAGGAGGGCAATTGGCTTTTATGAGAAACTGTATAGAAGTGAATTAAGATCAGATGATATCAATGAGAGTGTCTTCTTCAAGGATTTACCAAGGGTCTCTGATGAAGCTAATGCAGGGATTTCTGGAGCGCTAAACCTGGGAGAACTGCATAAGGCTGTTCAGAGCATGGAATCCGGAAGGGTGCCTGAATTGATGGCATACCAGTAGACTTTTATAAGTGCTTCTGGGAAGTAATAGGAGAGGATCTCTTGGAAGTACTCAATGGTAGTCTGGATGAAGGTCTTCTACCTTTGAGCTGCCGGAGAGCAGTCCTGACCCTCCTTCCCAAGAAGGAGACCTCACAGATATCAAAAACTGGAGACCTGTTTCACTTCTGTGTAGTGATTATAAAATTCTTTCAAAGAGTTTAGCAAACAGATTGTCAGAAACTATGAATGAGGTGATTCATCCGGATCAAACCTATTGTGTCCCCAAAAGATCAATTTTGATAATATTTCCTTATTAGGGATATTTATGATGTCTCTAAGTTACTAAATAGTGACATTGGAATGATTTCGCTGGACCAAGAAAAAGCGTTTGACAGAGTTGAACACACATACTTATGGGAAACATTAAAAGCTTTTGGTTTTAGTCAGAGTTTTATCAATAAAATTAAAGTTTTGTATAGGGATGTTGAGAGCATACTTAAAATTAATGGTGGCTTATGCACTCCTTTTACTGTTTTTAGAGGTGTGAGGCAGGGATGCCCACTCTCAGGAATGCTATATTCGTTAGCAATAGAACCTTTGTTAGAACAATTAAGAAAGAATGTACAAGGTTTTATTTTGCCTAATCTTGGAAAAAGTATAAGCCTTTCTGCATATGCTGACGATGTTGTAGTGTTTGTTAGTCAACAGAGTGATGTACAGGTTTTAATGAGTGTACTTGATGATTTTAATAAATTGTCTTCTGCAAAAATTAATTGGGCAAAAAGTGAAGCTGTATTAATAGGGGATTGGAAACGTTTTCTTTTTTCCCTTCCTCCTGGGTTAGTATGGAAGAGAGGAGGTTTTAAATATTTGGGGGTTTTTCTAGGAGATGAAGTAACTGTACAAAAAAATTGGGAAGGACTCCTTGAAAAAGTCAAAGGTCGACTTGAAAAATGGAAGTGGTTAATACCAAATATGTCGTATAGAGGTCGAACCTTAGTTATTAATAATTTAGTAGCATCATCTTTATGGCATAAGCTGGCCTGCATGGATCCTCCTATACGTTTGTTAGCAGAGATTCAAGCAATTTTAGTTGATTTTTCTGGGATAAGTTACATTGGGTTCCTCAGAGTGTATTGTTTTTACCCAGAGAAGAAGGAGGACAAGGATTAATGCATCTTCAAAGCAGAACGGCAGCTTTTCGTTTTATGTTTTTGCAAAGACTTCTTAATGGTTCTGTAACTTCCAGTTGGAAAGTAGTTGTAAAATCTTACAACAACTTGGAAATTTGAAAATGGACAGGAATCTTTTTTATGGATTGTTCAAAGCTGAATATCAATGGAATGCCTATTTTTACCGAAATGTTTTTAAAGTGTGGAATATGTTCAAAGTGCAAAGAGAAGAACATTTTAATTCTTCTTTATTGGCTCCTTGAAGAGCCGCTAATATATGGAGCACACTTTGATTTAACAAAGGATGACTGTAATATTCCTGGACTTACAGAAACACTTGTGGCTACCAAAATATGCACAATGGGGAGTCTAGTTCATTTGTCGGGAGCAGACTTTGAGAATACGGAAAGAGTTGCTTTAAGTTTGAAAATTAAGTCAAGAAGATTTGTTGTTAATTTATTAGAAAAATGGAAAAAAAGACTCACTTGTGATGAATTGAAACTTTTATCTGATTACTGGGAAAGTAAAAATGTCCCTAATGAAACAGATGTTTTATCTGATTTTTTTCTTTTGCCTGGTTTGGATGATGTTTCAGGAATGTTCTTAGTTTCTGGAAAATCTTTATGTCTTAATTTTTTTTCAAGTGCCAGTAAATCTCTTTATAGAGCTTGTGTGTTGGTTTTTAATAAAAAGGTGCTTGACAAGAGGGTTGATACACCATGGCGTAATGTGTTAAAATTGTCTGATGATGATAAACCAGAATGGAGATCATTGTATAAGCCACCTTTGAGTAAAAGAGTTGGGGACATACAATGGAGACTTTTACATGGTGCAATAGCAGTTAATGCTTTTATTTCAGTTTTAAATCCTAATGTCACTAAAGAATGCCCTTTTGTTTAGAGCGAGAAACTGTTTTTCATGCTTATATGGATTGTTTTAGACTGAAAAGGTTGTTTAGTCTATTGCAAAATGTATTTTATAGTTTTTATGAGTCTTTTTCTATAGATGTATTTATTGTTGGGTTTAAATATGTTAGGAAAAAGAGGTTTATTTGTCAATGTTTGAATTTTGTTATAGGTCAGGCAAAGTTAGCAATTTATATGAGTAGGAAAAATAAGATAGAAATGGGGTCAGTTCAAGATATTAATGCAATTTTTTTAGCTACAGTTAAATCCAGAATACTCATTGATTTTCATTTTTACAGTTCCATGGATGATCTTATTACATTTGAAATGAAATGGTGTGAAAATGAGGCTTTGTGCTCTGTTGTTGAGGGGGACTTATTTTTTTCTTCTCTACTAATATGAACAACTGTTAAAAGGTACATGTGTAAAATTGTTGGATTTTTTGTTGATTTTATTTTAGTTTTGTGGTATTGAAAGGTTGATGTTAAATTGTTTGGAAAAGTGGTTTTATGTAAAGAATTGTAATAAAGTATTTTTTCAAAATCAAAATCTCTCTCTCTCTCTCTCTCTCTCTCTCTCTCTCTCTCTCTCTCTCTCTCTCTCTCTCTCTCCCTCTCTCTCGCTCTGTGTGTCTCTCTCTCTCCCTCTCTCTGCTCTGTGTGTCTCTCTCTCTCTCTCTCTCTCTCTCTCTCTCTCTCTCTCTCTCTCTCTCTCTCTCTCTCTCTCTCTCTCTCTCTCTGTGTGTCTGATCTCAGATCAGGTGTTCGGCTGCGGGCTGGAGCTGCTGTGTGAGCGAGAGAAAAACACCGTTCCTCAGTTCGTCAGAAAATGCACCGACACTGTGGAGAGGAGAGGTGCGATCGATCAATCACACACACCTCAGCGGAAGAATATCATAAGAAAGGGTTTTTCAGCAGTTTCAAAACTTTACACACTAATCCAAGAATTGCACACAAAAGATGCAAAAAGCCTCGCATCTCTTGCACTGCATTCAAAATATCACAAACACATCTCAAAAGCAAACATTTGCAAACACCTTTGCCATAATATGAATTCGTGTTAGATTTGTGTGATAGATAGAGATTGTGTTTTCTGAAACTGAAAACCGAGTCAAAGGCTGATAATTAGCGTCTGGTTTTGTAGATTTGGTGTGTTTCTTTGCTTGAGCGTCAGCTTTCAGAAACTGTGACGAGGAAAGATTGTGTGTAAGCTGTTGAAAAAAAACTGTAAAATTATTAAATGCTTTGAGTTGAATGAAACATGATCACAAGTCATTGAACAATCAGTCTTGGTTAAACGTGTCTAATGTGTCTATTCCTGAAAATAATTAATCTCTCTGTGTGTGTGTGTGTGTGTGTGTGTGTGTGTGTGTGTCTCTGTGTGTCTGTGTCTGTGTCTGTCTCTGTCTCTGTCTCTGTCTGTGTCTGTGTCTGTGTCTGTGTCTGTGTCTGTCTGTCTGTGTCTGTCTGTCTGTCTGTCTGTCTGTGTGTCTGTCTGTCTGTGTCTGTCTGTGTCTGTCTGTGTCTGTCTCTGTCTCTGTCTGTGTCTGTGTCTGTGTCTGTGTCTGTGTCTGTGTCTGTCTGTCTGTCTGTCTGTCTGTCTGTGTCTGTCTGTCTGTCTGTCTGTGTCTGTCTGTCTGTCTGTGTCTGTCTGTGTCTGTGTCTCTGTCTCTGTGTCTGTGTGTGTCTGTGTCTGTGTCTCTGTCTCTGTCTGTGTCTGTGTCTGTGTGTGTGTGTGTGTGTGTATTCAGGTTTGGAGACTGATGGGATTTACAGAGTCAGCGGGAATCTGGCCGTCATTCAGAAACTGCGCTTTTCTGTCAATCATGGTGAGAGAGTCAAAATCACATTAATATCATACCCATAACCATCATGATATGAGGATCTGTCATTCATTTCCATTAAAAGCAACATGAAATCCAAACTGAATGCATGTCCTGGTTTCACTGTGAACAATTCACTGTAATTATCAGCGATATATGGGGCATAAATACATTTCAAACCCAGTTTTATTAAACCAATATTGTTATTTGTAACAATAAACATGACATACACACAGTAATTATTTAATGATGATTTGAAAAATGCAAGAGTTGGTTATAATTTGGGATCAAATTGTTGGTTTTGAGTTACTCATTAATGCACATGTCCTATCAAATTATTATAAAATCAGTTTTTGCAGGTACTTTGGTAACATGTTTGAATGGTTGAATATTTAGTTAAATAAAAACTTCAATATTTCTCCCGTCACGCTGTAGAAAAGCCCAAATTATGTCACTTCCGCTTATGTTACAATTTTAAGGAATTGTAAAATTTATGTAACTGGGGAAAATTGAGATTTGAGTCAGTTAATTGTACTAAATATTTTAGTACTACAGTAAATTGATGGTTAATTCATTTATTGATCAGATGATGTGCAGATGTGATGTACTGTAAGATCAGGAGGTCATATTTATGTTTTGCTGTATGATCTTCATTTTTAAGTTATACAAGATTCAACTCAATTTTCATTCAAAAGTCAGTTTAATATAATTTAAGTTGAAATGAACAGAACAGCCAATTTGATTAAACTTAAAGCAGCTGAATTTATGTTTTTAAAGGGGTCATGTGAAGTTGCTAAAATAACATTATTTGGTGTAATGCAATGCGGTTCGTGGTTCAAAAAATACATTATTTACACATACTGAACATTATTGTTGCTCCTCGTTCTGAGAAGCGCTGTGTTCTGATTGGCCAGATATCTACTGCGTTGTGATTGGCCGAATACCTCAAGCGTGAGATGGAAATGTTACGCCCCTCACCATATTTGGAAACACTCAGCGTCTCTATGACAACAACACTACAGCGAGAATAAAAGTTCCGCCTTCTTTCGTTGTGTGAACATTAGGGCGGTGTTATGTAAATCTTCCAACACTGTGATGTAGAGATGTGGGGCGTGTTTAGAGGAAGGCGTGGACGAGTCTTAACTCTTATAAAGAATATCTCTTTGGGTTTGAGACTTTAAGGATCTTATCTATGCACCAACAGATGGTAACACTCCAAAGACAGAGAAAATCATGAAATCGCATCATATGACCACTTTAATTAGAAGTAGGTGGAATTGTTTTACAGTGTAGTTGCAGAAAGTGACTCATCAGTAGGTTAGAGAAGAGGTGTGTGCGTGCTGCATGCGCATGCGTGCGTGTGAGTGTATCTCTGGTGCGTGCTGCGTGTGTGTGTGTGTGTGTGTGTGTGCGTGTGTGTGCGTGTATGTGTGTGTGTGTGTGTGTGTGTGTGTGTGTGCGTGTGTGAGTTTATCTCTGTGTGTGTGTGTGTGTGTGTGTGTGTGTGTGTCTGTGTGTGTGTGTGTGTGTGTGTGTGTGTGTGTGTGTGTGTGTGTGTGTGTGTGTGTGTGTGTTTATCTCTGTGTGTGTGTGTGTGTGTGTGTGTGTGTGTGTGTATCTGTGTGTGTGTGTGTATCTCTGTGTGTGTGTGTGTGTGTGTGTGTGTGTGTGTGTGTGTGTGTGTGTCTGTGTGTGTGTGTGTGTGTGTGTGTGTGTGTGTGTGTGTGTGTGTGTGTGTGTGTGTGTATGTGTGTGTGTGTGTGTGAGGTCACACGTGTGTAACTCCTGTCGGTTCTTTCAGAGCGAGCCGTGACCACAGACGGACGTTATCTCTTCCCTGAGGATTTAGTTCAAGGTTTGTCTCTTATAAAGAGGAAGGGGCTCTTTTACTCTGATCTTACAGCGCTTTACCCTCCAAACGCCTCGCTGCTGCTTTCTGACCGAGTCTCCTGCTGCGCTTCGCTTCTCGCTCCATGTTTAGTGCAGGACATCTGTGGCCGGTGTGACCGGGGGGTTATGGCTTTGAATCACAGAACACGTTTGAATTAACAAACATTATATGCTCAGTACAATCTGTGACATGCTGGTTCATCTGCTGTAATAACTTACTTTAATCTATTGTTCTCCTGCTTTCTGTCAATTAAAAAGCTCAAGATTACAGAAGTTTCCAGACCTGAACTCTCTCGAGGTTTCAAGTCATTCCTGATTTACTGATTAACGTTACAAAAAAGGATAGTCATTTTTCATATTCATAAAATAATATTTTTACTAACATCCTCTCGGGTTAATTATTAGCTAAACCTAAAAAAAAAGAAAAAAATTGTTACTTGAAATGAAATAATCATTAAAATATATATTTATTTATTTTTAGTACTAAACAAATTAAAAATAAAACTATACAGATATTTAAAAAATAAAAATAAAATGTTGAAAATACAACTTACTAAAACTTTAAAATAAAAAAATATATACGAATAAAAACTAATTTAAAATTGTATATTTACTAATTTAAAAAAGTATATTAATGATACTAAAATAACACTGATTTTTACTCTGTAACATATTTCAAAGCTTGGCAAAACTATTTTAAAAAAATATTATGAATTATAAAAAGGCCGTTAGTTATGGTAAAATGATAGAAGGTGTTTAGGCTCTAACAGCGACTAAGAAAGATCATAAACACAGATACACAACATTTTATTTATTTATTATAAAATGAATCAAAAGTATTTATTTCTAAATGTGTTCTCGAAATGTTTAGATTGAAATGTAATGAATGACAGCATTAACTTCCCAGGAGAACTTGTGCTAACGCTTCTATTTCTTCACAAAATAATGAATTAATTAATATCTATTAATATATATAAATATAAATATCTTGATTTTTAGCTGTTTTGCTTAAAAGCTAATTTTGCCAGATTTTTTTCTAATTTTCAAATTTTTTGTCAGATTTTTAAGCCATCTTGAGTCAAAACTATTTTCACATCTGCATTATGTCCCAGATAATGTTGCATTGAACCTTCAAAACTTGTTACAGAATTGAGGTGTAAGAGAGAAACTGAATCAAATGATCTCTGTTGATTTGCTGCTTCATCTATTCTTGACCTTTGACCTTTACTTCTGCAGATGTTGTGCTGCTGATGTCTAAAAGCACACAGCGTCTCTCACTCGCATGCCCTCTGTTTTCCTGCAGAGCGTCTGGATCTGGACGACCCGCAGTGGGAGGACATTCACGTCATCACCGGAGCGCTCAAGCTGTTCTTCAGAGAGCTGCCCGAGCCGCTCGTCCCGTTCGGATTCTTCCACGACATCATCGAGACCGTCAGTGAGTGACGCCGAGAATGATAACGAGATGCACGATTAATGATTCATTAGATATGATTCAATGCCTTTGTGTCCTGTAGAACTATCTGATTACCTGGAGAAGGTGGACAGACTGAAGCTGCTGGTCATCAGCATGCCTCCATCCAACCTCCACACCTTAAGACACATGATCCTCCACCTCAGACGGTACACACACACCATGCACACACACGCGCACACGCACACACAGACACACACACACAAAACGCACGCACACACACACACGCACGCATGCACACACACACACACGCACGCATACACACACACACGCACACACACACACGCACGCACGCACACGCACACACGCACGCGCACACACACACACACACACACACACACACACACACACACACACACACACACACACACACACACACATACATGCATACACACATACACACATGCATGCACACACACACACACACATACATACATACACGTACACACACACACACACACACACACACACACACACACACACACACACACATATATACACACACGCATACACACACACACACACACACACACACACACACACACACACACACACACACACACACACATGAAAAACTAGTGTACCTGTTCACAGCCACAAAGTACTTCTGCATGTGTAACTCTTGTTTTAATCACAAATCAAACTAACTTTGCCCTGCTCACTTTTAAGTGCTCTACTCTTTGATTGAGTCCTCTTAACCAATCACGCTCTTATTGGAGCGCTCTAGTCTCCGCCCACTTGTCCTCCACCAATGAGAACACAGGATTGATCTCAGCTGATCTGGATGAGGAGTTTTGAAGCTCCAGAACAAATGTTTCTCTCTTTATATATCTGAGATAATAAAATGATTTCCCGTCTCTTCTGGGGTCATATGTTGTGTAGCTAAATCTCAGAAAGTGTTGTGATGGAGACACTAGAGGGAGCTGTGTGTCTTCATCACAAACATCACTCAAGAAATAGAAAGCATACATGCTTGTGTGTCATATAAGTCTTAAGAAAATTTCTTTATAGTTTGATGATCAGAGAAACCCATAACCCCCGATAATAGTTTATCGAGAGAGCATCGACGTTCTGCTTTAAAGAAACAGAAAACAAAGCACTGAATGAAGAAGCTCCAGTGAAACATCATCAGCACACGAAGAACCAAAGCCACAAATAATGCTTGCTGTGTCAGTATTTATTTATTCCTCTCTGTGGTTAGCTTTGAGTGTCAAAGCCGTGAGTCATTTGATTAAATTCATCTAAAATCCTCTTTTCAGTCATCGTTATTCACAACCACAACTTAACAGTAGACACTTTAGACACGAATGTTTGTTGGTGAAGAAACCGAGCAAAGAAAGATCACACATGAGCTCTCTTTAATGTTTGAGTCTTTTGTCGTTTATCATCTTTCATACCTCAATCTGCATTAAAACGTCTCAATATGAACTCGAAGATTTCTCATCGAATGATCGGAGCTGCTCCACACTCATTTGATTCGTTATGCTTTTATTCCAAGTGACTTGAAGTCGTTTGAAAGCAATTCGACGAAGAGCCGATAATATTCTTAATATAAACAAAGCCAGGTTTATTAAACTAAAAACAAAATCAAAGGACGTTGAAAATGATTTCACAAATCAAAGCGTACTGACAGAAATATGACTGCACGAAGAAAATGAAGCAAAAAGCACAGGTTTCAGTCGTCTTCAGTTCTTATAACACGAACATTAGTCCACAACATTTCTACAAGTCTAGACTCTTAACATGAGCTACATCAGCTGGAGAGTTAATGAACTATACGAGGACTATTAACACCTTAATACAGGAGTCTCAGACCAACTCCATCATCATCATCAT
>CM050419.1:35319275-35321775 GCA_027564155.1 Gymnocypris eckloni scoliostomus
ATGACAATTTAAGATCTTATGTAATTTATATATATTTATTTATTTTTTGCATAAAGACATTTTTAGGCTCATTAAGATAGCATCGATATTATTTAATGACAAAAGCATCCACACATTGTGTTTTTTATTGATTGATTGATATTAATAATTCTCTTTGGTTCTAAAAAATAATTATGTTTTGCAAAAATCAAATGATTTTTTGGGATACTTGGGAAAACAGTATGATATTCTTTTAATCCCATTTAAACACTTTTTTGCAACAAATTATAAAAGCATCCAGACATGTGTTTTTCATTTATTAATGTTTTTTCAGTAATAATTATTTTAAGGTCTAAAAAATATTTTGCATGAAACAATAAACATTTTTAGGATCATTAAAATACTATTATGATATCATTGTAATATATACAAAAAACATATTTATTGACATTAAGAATTCGTTTTAGTTCTAAAAAATAGAAAATCTATATTTTATATAATATATAGTTTGCATTAAAAAAATGAATTTTTTGGATCATTGTGAAAAATTATGATATTATTTAAATGACAATTAAACCCATAATTTCTCAAAGCATCCTGAGATTTTATATTTTTTTATTCTATATTTCAACAATAATAATTCACTAAGGTTCTAAAAAATAGAAATGATATTTTGCATAAAGACAATACATTTGTATGATCATTAAGATAATTTACTGACGACTAAACACTCTCATCAGCATCGGTTCACACACATTATAAACTATAAATACTCATCTCTTGTTCCGTATATGATTTATTGTTATTAAACCTAGTTTGCTGGAGGATCACCGTGTCTTGTTCTCTGAACAGATATTATTATGTAATATTAAAGATGATAAACAGCGTTTAGGCGGAGGCCTGTAATCAGAGTCAAACACCTTTAGACTCATTACAAATATTGTGTTTCAGACTGAGAGATTCATAATGGAGGACAATAAAAACCCATGTATTTTCCAAAATATGTACAACTTTATTACAAAGATTATGTATTAACATTTTAACAAAGCTTCAAACGTTTGGTATAAAAATAGCACTGGTGTGCAAGAAGCACTTGGTGCACGTTTACAGAGTTAATAGAAAAGTCAAGCACTAAATGAACGAAGCACCGTTTGCATTCTGATAATTAAACTCCTGCATGTTTAATTAAAGCAGATATTTGCATAATGGACAGCATTATAACGCTCCCGGCTCGTTTCAGTGCAACACGTGCTTTCTGTCTCCGAAGAACACAACATGAATGCATCATGAACAGATGATTTGGTGCATCAGAGTCTGTGCAAGTGTTTGATCTGTTTAATCTTGATCGGAGTTATTAATGAGAGTGGAAACCGGTCATTAATTAACACACACACACACACACACACACACACACACACACACACACACACACACACACACACAGACACACACACACACACACACACACACACACACACACACACACAGACACACACACACACACACACACACACAGACACACACACACACACAGACACAGACACACACACACACACACACACACACACACACACACACACACACACACACACACACACACACACACACACACACTCTCTCTCACACACACACACACACACACACACACACACTCTCACACACACACACACACACTTTAATCTTGATCGGAGTTATTAATGAGAGTGGAAACCGGTCATTAATTAACCCTCGATTACTGCTGCTACACGGAGAATACTGTAAATAGCCATATGTTGAAATATTTCATATTTCACTACATATGCTTGTGTTAATAACTGATCCTGGGCTCTTAAAATGCATCAAATTCATGAAACCTTCTAGGTCATATTTCACTCCAAAATACATTAATACAATTAAAACAATATTTAATTAGAATATATCTAATTTTAATTTATTTATTTTTCCCTACAGTAATGACAATTTTAATGCCAGTGCGAAAAACAGGCATATTTTCTTTATGCAACATTTTTTTATTGACATACTTGGTAGACTGTAAATTATATTTTGTATTAAAATAAAACTTTTATTCAGAACCATTCATCATATATATTACAATAATGAGATTTTATTTTTGCTTTATGTTAATGAGAATGTAATGCCAGTGTAAAATATTACTCCATATTTATTTTATATTATTTTGGTGTGAAATATGACATTCTTGGTCGAATTTTTTTTTTATTATTATATTTTGTATTAAGAAAATTAAGCATTCTTTCAGAACCATTTCAGATTTAAATATCAGCATAAATTAAAGGTGGTCCAAATTTCATGATTATTGCATTACAATAATGTGCTTATTATTTTGTTTATGTATTTATTTTTGCTTATTTAATGCCTGTGCAAAAAATCTTAATGGTCCTAAAACAGGCATAATTTTATTTATGCAAAATACAGTTTCATATTATTTAATTGTTATGATTATTGTGATGGGAAATATGACTGTGGTAGGTTTTCTGAGATTATTATTTATTTATTTTTCATC
>CM050419.1:35326775-35341775 GCA_027564155.1 Gymnocypris eckloni scoliostomus
GTGCTGAGGTGATGTGATAATAAAAGTGATTTGAATACTGTACATGTGCAGAGAGAAACATGGCAAGTCAAGCAGATCGCTGGGAAACAGTGTAAGCTGATTTGTAGTGCATGTACACATACATATACCACTGAGTCTATTGTGGGTTATGTACGTTTACATTTATGCATTTAGCAGATGCTTTTATCCAAAGCGACTTAGGCTATACATTAGTATTGTCAGTATGTGTATGTACACACAGCAGTGTGTGAAAAGTGTCTGGTGTGAGTAGAGGAGAGTGTGTTAGGTGTATGCTGAGTGCAGATATGAGTGTGCAGGCGTTTGACATATAGAGCAGGGAATTTCCCTGTTTGTTTACAGCTCAAGCAGAGGAAACCATTCACCTTCACGTGGATGCTGCAATACGAGGCGCTCTTGCATTGTGTGCAGCGTCTATATATACTTAACCTTTCATATTCTGCTTTATGACTAAGAGTGTCAAATCAGTCTTTCTCAGTCTAACATCATTTCATTTGCTTACTAACTACTAGCATACTAGTATAAAACTGAATATTACATTAATAAACAAAACATAATTCATTAAAATGATTCGATGTAGTAATTTATTGAAAGGTTTTTAACAACTGGTGTTCAAATCATCAAATACAAAATAACTTTTTTGGAGTCCAAACTAAGTTAAATGTAACTTTTAGCAGATAAACTAAACTTTATTATGAATGAATGCGACTATAATGTATGAAGATATGAAGATATTATAAACATATGGTTTTCTGTAAAGCTGCTTTGAATCAGTGTGTTGTAAATCAATAAAGCACTCAATGTTCATAAACATTTAAAAGTTGTATTCTTGCAATAAAATAAACATACATGTAAATATTAAAAAAGGGTCATAATGACAATATGCCCCCCCCCAACTTCCTGTTTCAACAGGAAATATATCTACACAGGACAGGAAGCTGCTCGTCAAGGTGTTACACTGGTCTTTATTTGTTGTTTTCCATATTAATCAAATAAATATATTGTATTATACATATTTAGAATAATTTTTGTTATAATGAATATCATATTTGTGTATATTATTAGACACGTAGAATGCATTTTATTGTAATGAATATCATATTTGTGTATATTATTAGACATGTAGAATACATTTTATTATAATGATGAATATCATATTTATTTATATTATTAGACATGTAGAATACATTTTATTATAATGAATATCATATTTTTGTATATTATTAGACGTAGAATACATTTTGTTATAATGAATATCATATTTTTGTATATTATTAGACACGTAGAATACATTTTATTATAATGAATATCATATTTTTGTATATTATTAGACATGTAGAATACATTTTATTATAATGAATATCATATTTGTGTATATTATTAGACATGTAGAATACATTTTATTGTAATGAATATCATATTTTTGTATATTATTAGACGTAGAATACATTTTATTATAATGAATATCATATTTGTGTATATTATTAGACATGTAGAATACATTTTATTGTAATGAATATCATATTTTGTATATTATTAGACGTAGAATACATTTTATTATAATGAATATCATATTTGTGTATATTATTAGACATGTAGAATACATTTTATTATAATGAATATCATATTTTTGTATATTATTAGACGTAGAATACATTTTGTTATAATGAATATCATATTTTTGTATATTATTAGACACGTAGAATACATTTTATTATAATGAATATCATATTTTTGTATATTATTAGACATGTAGAATACATTTTATTATAATGAATATCATATTTGTGTATATTATTAGACATGTAGAATACATTTTATTGTAATGAATATCATATTTTTGTATATTATTAGACACGTAGAATACATTTTATTATAATGAATATCATATTTGTGTATATTATTAGACATATAGAATACATTTTATTGTAATGAATATCATATTTTTTGTATATTATTAGACGTAGAATACATTTTATTATAATGAATATCATATTTGTGTATATTATTAGACATGTAGAATACATTTTATTATAATGAATATCATATTTTTGTATATTATTAGACGTTTTGTTATAATGAATATCATATTTTTGTATATTATTAGACACGTAAATACATTTTATTATAATGAATATCATATTTTTGTATATTATTAGACATGTAGAATACATTTTATTATAATGAATATCATATTTGTGTATATTATTAGACATGTAGAATACATTTTATTGTAATGAATATCATATTTTTGTATATTATTAGACGTAGAATACATTTTATTATAATGAATATCATATTTGTGTATATTATTAGACATGTAGAATACATTTTATTGTAATGAATATCATATTTTTGTATATTATTAGACGTAGAATACATTTTATTGTAATGAATATCATATTTTTGTATATTATTAGACGTAGAATACATTTTATTGTAATGAATATCATATTTTTGTATATTATTAGACGTAGAATACATTTTATTATAATGAATATCATATTTGTGTATATTATTAGACACGTAGAATACATTTTATTGTAATGAATATCATATTTTTGTATATTATTAGACATGTAGAATACATTTTATTATAATGAATATCATATTTTTGTATATTATTAGACGTAGAATACATTTTGTTATAATGAATATCATATTTTTGTATATTATTAGACACGTAGAATACATTTTATTGTAATGAATATCATATTTTTGTATATTATTAGACGTAGAATACATTTTGTTATAATGAATATCATATTTTTGTATATTATTAGACGTAGAATACATTTTATTGTAATGAATATCATATTTTTGTATATTATTAGACGTAGAATACATTTTATTGTAATGAATATCATATTTTTGTATATTATTAGACACGTAGAATACATTTTATTGTAATGAATATCATATTTTTGTATATTATTAGACGTAGAATACATTTTGTTATAATGAATATCATATTTTTGTATATTATTAGACATGTAGAATACATTTTATTGTAATGAATATCATATTTTTGTATATTATTAGATGTAGAATACATTTTATTATAATGAATATCATATTTGTGTATATTATTAGACACGTAGAATACATTTTATTGTAATGAATATCATATTTTGTATATTATTAGACGTAGAATACATTTTATTGTAATGAATATCATATTTTTGTATATTATTAGACGTAGAATACATTTTGTTATAATGAATATCATATTTTTGTATATTATTAGACGTAGAATACATTTTATTATAATGAATATCATATTTTGGTATATTATTAGACATGTAGAATACATTTTATTATAATGAATATCATATTTGTGTATATTATTAGATGTAGAATACATTTTTGTTATAATGAATATCATATTTTTGTATATTATTAGACGTAGAATACATTTTATTGTAATGAATATCATATTTTTGTATATTATTAGACACGTAGAATACATTTTATTGTAATGAATATCATATTTTTGTATATTATTAGACGTAGAATACATTTTATTATAATGAATATCATATTTTTGTATATTATTAGACATGTAGAATACATTTTGTTATAATGAATATCATATTTTTGTATATTATTAGACACGTAGAATACATTTTATTATAATGAATATCATATTTGTGTATATTATTAGACATGTAGAATACATTTTATTATAATGAATATCATATTTTGGTATATTATTAGACGTAGAATACATTTTATTGTAATGAATATCATATTTTGTATATTATTAGACACGTAGAATACATTTTATTGTAATGAATATCATATTTTTGTATATTATTAGACGTAGAATACATTTTATTATAATGAATATCATATTTTGTATATTATTAGACATAGAATACATTTTGTTATAATGAATATCATATTTTGTATATTATTAGACATGTAGAATACATTTTATTATAATGAATATCATATTTTGGTATATTATTAGACGTAGAATACATTTTGTTATAATGAATATCATATTTTTGTATATTATTAGACGTAGAATACATTTTATTATAATGAATATCATATTTTTGTATATTATTAGACATGTAGAATACATTTTATTATAATGAATATCATATTTTTGTATATTATTAGACATGTAGAATACATTTTGTTATAATGAATATCATATTTTTGTATATTATTAGACATGTAGAATACATTTTATTGTAATGAATATCATATTTTTGTATATTATTAGACGTAGAATACATTTTATTATAATGAATATCATATTTTTGTATATTATTAGACGTAGAATACATTTTATTATAATGAATATCATATTTTGTATATTATTAGACATGTAGAATACATTTTATTGTAATGAATATCATATTTTTGTATATTATTAGACATGTAGAATACATTTTGTTATAATGAATATCATATTTTGTATATTATTAGACGTAGAATACATTTTATTATAATGAATATCATATTTTGTATATTATTAGACATGTAGAATACATTTTATTATAATGAATATCATATTTTGTATATTATTAGACATGTAGAATACATTTTATTATAATGAATATCATATTTGTGATATTATTAGACATGTAGAATACATTTTGTTATAATGAATATCATATTTTTGTATATTATTAGACACGTAGAATACATTTTATTATAATGAATATCATATTTTGTATATTATTAGACATGTAGAATACATTTTATTATAATGAATATCATATTTGTGTATATTATTAGACATGTAGAATACATTTTATTGTTATAATGAATATCATATTTTTGTATATTATTAGACATGTAGAATACATTTTATTATAATGAATATCATATTTTGGTATATTATTAGACATGTAGAATACATTTTATTGTAATGAATATCATATTTTGTATATTATTAGACACGTAGAATACATTTTATTATAATGAATATCATATTTTGTATATTATTAGACATGTAGAATACATTTTATTGTAATGAATATCATATTTTGTATATTATTAGACACGTAGAATACATTTTATTATAATGAATATCATATTTTTGTATATTATTAGACATGTAGAATACATTTTATTGTAATGAATATCATATTTTTGTATATTATTAGACATGTAGAATACATTTTATTATAATGAATATCATATTTTTGTATATTATTAGACGTAGAATACATTTTATTATAATGAATATCATATTTTGGTATATTATTAGACATGTAGAATACATTTTATTGTAATGAATATCATATTTTTTGTATATTATTAGACACGTAGAATACATTTTATTATAATGAATATCATATTTTTGTATATTATTAGACGTAGAATACATTTTATTGTAATGAATATCATATTTTTGTATATTATTAGACACGTAGAATGCATTTTATTGTAATGAATATCATATTTTTTGTATATTATTAGACACGTAGAATACATTTTATTATAATGAATATCATATTTTTGTATATTATTAGACGTAGAATACATTTTATTGTAATGAATATCATATTTGTGTATATTATTAGACACGTAGAATACATTTTATTGTAATGAATATCATATTTTTGTATATTATTAGACACGTAGAATACATTTTATTGTAATGAATATCATATTTGTGTATATTATTAGACATGTAGAATACATTTTTGTTATAATGAATATCATATTTTTTGTATATTATTAGACACGTAGAATACATTTTATTATAATGAATATCATATTTTTGTATATTATTAGATGTAGAATACATTTTATTGTAATGAATATCATATTTTTGTATATTATTAGACATGTAGAATACATTTTATTGTAATGAATATCATATTTGTGTATATTATTAGACATGTAGAATACATTTTTGTTATAATGAATATCATATTTTTGTATATTATTAGATGTAGAATACATTTTATTGTAATGAATATCATATTTTTGTATATTATTAGACATGTAGAATACATTTTTGTTATAATGAATATCATATTTTTTGTATATTATTAGACACGTAGAATACATTTTATTATAATGAATATCATATTTTTGTATATTATTAGACGTAGAATACATTTTATTATAATGAATATCATATTTTTGTATATTATTAGACGTAGAATACATTTTATTGTAATGAATATCATATTTTGTATATTATTAGACATGTAGAATACATTTTATTATAATGAATATCATATTTTGTATATTATTAGACGTAGAATACATTTCATTATAATGAATATCATATTTTGGTATATTATTAGACGTAGAATACATTTTATTGTAATGAATATCATATTTTGGTATATTATTAGACGTAGAATACATTTTATTGTAATGAATATCATATTTTTGTATATTATTAGACGTAGAATACATTTCATTATAATGAATATCATATTTTGGTATATTATTAGACGTAGAATACATTTTATTGTAATGAATATCATATTTTGGTATATTATTAGACGTAGAATACATTTTATTGTAATGAATATCATATTTTTGTATATTATTAGACATGTAGAATACATTTTATTGTAATGAATATCATATTTTTTTATATTATTAGACATGTAGAATACATTTTATTATAATGAATATCATATTTTTGTATATTATTAGACATGTAGAATACATTTTGTTATAATGAATATCATATTTTTGTATATTATTAGACATGTAGAATACATTTTATTATAATAAATATCATATTTTTGTATATTATTAGACATGTAGAATACATTTTATTATAATGAATATCATATTTTGGTATATTATTAGACGTAGAATACATTTTATTATAATGAATATCATATTTTGGTATATTATTAGACATAGAATACATTTTATTGTAATGAATATCATATTTTTGTATATTATTAGACGTAGAATACATTTTATTATAATGAATATCATATTTTTGTATATTATTAGACATGTAGAATACATTTTATTGTAATGAATATCATATTTTTTTATATTATTAGACATGTAGAATACATTTTATTATAAAATAAAAATGATTTCTTATTTTAGACATATTTTGTTATAATTAATATTATAATTTTAGTTTCTCATATTTTATTATACATATTCAGAATTTTTTAGCTATAATACACACCATATTTAATTTTTATATAAAATTACAAATATTTAGAATACATTTTGTAATAATTAACACCATCTTTTTAATATTTTCTTTCACATATTTACAAAAAATTATGTTATAATGAATAATATGTTTTTATTTTTATATTTTATTACACACATTAAGAACACATTTTTGTTATTAAAAATATAATTTTTAATATACACATAATTCATATAGTTTTGCGGTAGCCTTTATTTCGAGTGTGTTCTGGTGTGTTTGCGCTTACCATGATCGAATGTCTTTCGTGTTGCATTCTCTTCAGCATCGACTCTGACTCCGCCTCCATCATATACGCCACAGGAGACAGGAAGCCCGGACTGGGCGGGGGTGGCGTGAGAGGAAGTGATGTCAGACCATTGTGTCCGATCATGTGATTAAAGAGCGGGAAGCTGCCGAACATTGTGCTCCCGAACAGCGGCGACACCGCATAGGCCCCGCCCACCTGCTGCTGGGTGGGAGGAGTCAGTCTCTTAAACACGCCCTCGCGATGCGTTAAGTTGCCGTTACACGCCGGATACCGCGGCACGACCGGAAGCGCTTTGGGAATGGACAAGTCTAAAGGTTCGCTCTGGGTGTGGTTTGGTTGCCGTGGCGACGTGTTGATTGACAGGTCCAAGTCGGGAGGAGAGCCGAAGCGTGAGCCAATGGGATGCTGGCGTTTGGGTAAAGTAGGCGACGTGTGTTTTTTTTTCAGATTTGCGCTTTCTTCGCTCGGCCAGCGGTTATCCAGTTGCGCAGGTGTCGGTAAAGGCACGAGGATCTGCTGCGGCACAGACTGCCAAGACGCCCGCTGCGGCGACGACAGCTCTCTATAAGGCGCGTGATTGGTTGTGGGTGAAGTTTGGGCATCGTAGGTCCGAGAGAAATTTTCAGTTTTCGCTTGTTTCTCGTCTCTCACCTCCCTCCGCAGCAGATCCTGCAGCAGATGCTCGAATTTGCTGCGCGACTGGAGCAGCGGCAGAAGCGTTGTGCCCTTAAACACACCCGTCCTCAGCGCCAGATCCTCCGCCGGGTCCCACGAGCGGCTCAGGACGGGAACGGATGACTCCAGCGGGAACCGAGAGCCCTTTCTCCGGCCGACAGCAGGGGGCGATGTGGGCGAGGGTAAGAGGTACGCAGGATGGCCGTTATAATGAGTCCCGCCGCTTAGGCACTTCTTACTGCTGAGGTGCGAGCTGTAGGAGCCCGAGTGACTGAAGCGCTTCTTACAGTTCGAGCATTCATACGGCTTCTCACCTGCACAGGAGAGACACAGATGTGACATAATTAAGGCTGCAACACCATTAATCGCATTCAAAGTAAAAGTTTGTTTACATACTGTATGTGTGTGTGTACTGTGTATATATATTAGGTATATATAAATAAACACATATTTGTATATATTTTCAAAGAAAATTTGAAAACGATAAAAAAAATTATACAATGTGTCATAAGCAGCACAGCTATATTTGTAGCAATAGACAACAATACATTGTATGAGTCAAAATTATACATTTTTATTTTATGCCAAAAATCATTAGATATTAAGATCATGTTCCATGACGATATTTAGTACATTTTCTACCTTAAATATATACAAAAATAATTTTTGATTTGTAATATGCATTGCTAAGAACTTAATTTGAACAACTTTAAAGATGATTTTCTCAATATTTAGATTTTTTTGCACCCTCAGATTCTCAAATATTGTCCGATCATAACAAACCATACATCAATGGAAAGATTATTTATTCAGCTTTCAGATGATACATACATTTAAATTTAAAAAATTGACACTTATGACTGGTTTTGTGCTCAATGGTCACATATGTGTATGTGTACTATGTATATTTATTATGTATATATATAAATAGACACACATAAATGCATATATTTAAAAAAATATTTGTATTGCAAAGCGATTAATTGCGATTAATCGCATTCAAAATAAAAGTTTTTGTTTACATACTATATATGTGTGTGTGTGTGTACTGTGTATACTTATTATGTATATATAAATACACACACATATGTATGTTTTAAAACATTTTTTTTAATGCAAAATGATTAATCGCGATTAATCACAATCAGAATAAAGTTTATGTTTACAAACTATGTGCCATATTTACTAACAGCATGTGCCAACGCAAACCAGATTTTACTAAAGACGCAAAAAGGCATGAAACAGTTATTTTTGCACCTGACCTTATTGAATATGCATTTGTAGGAGTTTCCCTTTCAGACCCAAAATTTATGGGAGGAGAGTATTAAAACGAATCCCACAATGAGATTTACTAACGTTTGCGCTCGTCAAGTTACTGGTATTTGCGACATTATTTAACGCCCGATAAAAGCACATCTTAAACTCTTTTGCGCTCGAAGCGGCTGCTATTATTGTTGCAGAGAACAGAGAGCGTGTGGCAGAAGGGACTAGATTTGTTCCACATGTATTAATTTATTTTGAATGCCAGAAGAACACATTATATAAACATATCGTTTGCCAAGACATGTTATTTTTAGTTTGCTTCAGTTAATAAAAGATGACTTGGAATACAATCAACTACGACACTATACCAGATCTATTAAAACTTCTATCAAACCTTCATTTTTTGGCCTCTCAACCATTTATTGATGTTTTTATGAACTGTGGATTCTTTATTCTTTATTTGTGACTATGCTAATTTGCGCTGCGGTTGGTATATTGCATTGGTCCGTGTGTAAATGAGATGTTGGTCTGTGTTCGTTAGCTTGATTCGTCAGTCGTCACCTGCAGAAATGTCCTCGCCCTCCGGCGCTGTTTTGGATTTACACTCTCGCACTAATCTGCCCTGTTTAGTCAAACCGGCCCATAGACGTTTATTATCATCGATTATTGATGAATCTGTCAAGAAATGTTCAGGTCACATGGAAGCCCATTATCATGCTTTTTCTAAATCATAATTCTGACATAGAATTTTGAAATTTTGACAGACAAAATTCTAACAAAAATGTACTTTAATGTCAAAATTCTGACTTATGTTATAATTATTACTTAAAATTATATTAAAACTTTATTAAAAAAAATGTTTTTGTATAATTATGATTTACCAAAGCATGATCTTTCCCTATGTGGCATAGCATCTCATAATTTTAACATTTAATGTCATAATTCTGATTTTATGTCAATTATTTACCAAAGCATGACTGTTTTATTAATAATTTGGTTTTCTTATGTGGCAGAAATGGGCTTCCACACATTTCACTCCAATTTCGAATAGATATTTTCTTATTTTAACTATTTATTATACTAATAAGATGTATTGCATTAATATCTAATATCTAATTAATATCTTGTAATTGTATTATTATTATAACAGCAAATGTAACCCCCTAAAATAAATAAACAAATAAAAAACAAAACAAAATTGTGTCTGGACAGGATAATTATCACTTCTTTAAAATTAACAATAATTTTGGACATTATTTTTAGGCAATTAGGCAAATTTTCAATACTTAAAAATAACAATATGTTTATTTATTTATTTTTTACCTTATTTTTAGGCAATCATTGTCATTTTCATAACTCTAAAAATAACAATATATTTGGACATCATAATTTTTTAAGCAATTAGTGTAATTTTCATTTTTTTTTTAAATAACTTTTGTCCCTTTTTGGCATTCAGACTAATTTTCATTACTTTAAAAATAGCAATATATTTACATGACAATAAAGATACTTTATAAATGTGCTTAATTGCTTAAAGAAATCCCAGCACATCAGAGAAATCCCATCAGTCCTTTATTTACTTTATGCACGATCTGATTTGAGGTAATATATGAGGGTTATGTCTTAGTGAGACTCCTTCTGCAGAATCCCTCGACCCGCTTTGCTCGAGTCTCTTACCGCTGTGAATGCGCAGGTGCTCTTTGAGGTGATGCTTGTATTTAAAGGCCTTTCCACACTGACTGCACTTGAACTTTCGGCTCTCCAGACCGGGCTCAGACGTGGAGTTCTGGAAGACACGTGCAGTCATGAGCATGCTGTGTTTCTGTATGTGTGTGGTTAGTTATGCGCGTACGCGTCTGATGTCAGCACCTGGCTGTGGAGGGTCAGGTGTCGCTCCATCTGAGCGCGGTACGGTGTACTGAATCCACACAGAGGACAAGCGCCGTCTCCTCCATCCCGGTCCTGACAGAACTTCATGTGTTCCTGCAGAGACGCGTCGCGCCGGTGCGTCTCGGGGTTTAGGGCTCCACCGTCTGCACAGAGAGATTCCCGTCACTTTTTGTTTTGAGATTCATCTTTAAATAAATAAACAGTCATAATTCAGTTTTTCAGTAGAAAGGAAGAATTCAATCAGGTTTGACATCCGAGGGAACACATTTAGGATATAAAACATTTCTGAAACGGTGAAATGTCCAGTGATTATAATGTTACTTAAAGTCTACAAAAACATTTCTAACAACACTGTTATTTTTCCTCAAAATATGAAAAATGTAGTTTTTTTAAGAATGTAAAAATGTAGTTTTGTTCTTGTGATTGTAATGTTATTTAAAGGTTACAAAAACATTTCTCAGAAAAATCTACTAATGTTATTTTTACCCAAAATATGTTTTTTTATATTATAAGAGCATTAAAATATCCAGTTTTCGTTGTGTTATTTAAATTTTACAAAAATATTTCTTAGAATTTTAGCCAAAATTAATTGAACATTTATTTTTAATACAGTGCAGTTTTCTTGTCGTGATTTATTTTAAATGTTACATAAATGTTTTCTTACAACATTCTACTGACATTATTTTTACCCACAAATATAACGTTATTTGAATGTTAAAAAGTCCGTTTTCTTGCAGCGATTGTAACATTATTTACATGTTTTAGAACATTCAGGTAACAGAAGGACGTTTCTCAGAATCTTGATCCGAGAACATTTCTCTCCGTGTTATTAGAACGTTCATCAAATACTAATAACGCTTTAACAATGTTCCATAAACATTACCTAGCATTTATATCACTTTTAATAAACGCTGCCTGTTAGCTGGGATGAGGGTAAGACAGAATGATCATTTTTGGGTGAATCATTTCTTTAAAGTCGTCATTAAATGCAGAATCAATAGGTTATTGATATTTATTTTACACATATGAGAAGTTTTTATAGTAAAAATGCAGTAAAAGGTTTCGAGAGAGAAATGTAATGCTCATTTCATATGCAAAGATGTCAGCCAATCACAGCAGTGGGCGTTTACATTGAAGACACGCCCCTTCCATTCAACCATTTCTTTCTCAAATGACCATTTATATCTAAAGTTGGACTGCTTTTAATGGAAAAACATGCTAATTTACACATATGAGAAGTTGTTATAGTAAAAACACTGATTTTTTTTTTGAGAGATAGAAATCCACATGCATGCTCATTTCATATGCAAAGATGTCAGCCAATCATAGCAGACTTCATTACATTGAAGTCCCACAGAAGACACGCCCCTTCCAATCGACCATTTCTTTCTAAAATGACCATTTATATCTACATTTTGAATGTTTTAAATGAAAAACCACACACTAGTAATTTACACACTTGAGATGTTGTTAAAGTAAAAGCACAGAAATATATTTTTTGACAGAAATCCACATGTAATGCTCATTTCATATGCAAAGATGTCAGCCAATCATAGAAGTGGGCGTTTATATTGAAGTCCCACAGAAGACACGCCCCTTCCAATCAACCATTTCTTTCTAAAATGACCATTTATATCTAAATTTTGACTGTTTTTAGTGAAAAATCATACTCGGGTTATAATTACACCCCAGGACACAATGTAAAATCATTAAAAAAACTGAATTGACAAGCTCTACTAGTTGACCTTTGCCCTCGGGCGACTCGTGTTCTCCGGGTGACCAGCAGACGGGCGACATATCGCCGTGAACGGCGTCTAAATGGTACGAGCTGACGGATCCGTTGTGTTGTTGTGTATGAATCGGGCTGAGCAGATCGTAATGCGGAGCGCCGTCCATCACACGAGCGTCAGCCGGACCTGAAAGAGACACGTGCAGCAACATTATCATTATTAAACATGCTGAAAGATTAATAAACATTAGTGTCATATCAAAGTTTAAAAACATGTACTTTTATCTAAAGATGATATATGTGACCCTGGACCACAATATACAACATTTCAAAAATTCAAATAATATTTCCATTGATGTATGGTTTGGACAATATTTGAGAATCTGAGGGAGCAAAAAAATCTAAATATTGAGAAAATCATCTTTAAAGTTGTTCAAATTAAGTTCTTAGCAATGCATATTAATAATCAAAAATTATGTTTTGATATATTTATGGTAGGAAATGTACTAAATATCTTCATGGAACATGATTTTAATATCCTAATGATTTTTGGCATAAAAGAAAAATGTATAAATTTGACCCATACAATGTATTGTTGGCTATTGCTACAAATATACCAGATTTTTGGCATAAAATTAAAATGTGTAAATATTACTTAAATGTACTGTTTTTAAATGACATTTTTAATATTTTGAGGGGGAATATTATGCCATAAAGGCTTGCTTTTATTTAGGCCAATATCAATTCGTTTTAACTTTACATCAAGTCAGTGCTAAAAGTAATATGTTTGCATGTTTATATTAACATTATATTCATTTAAAAGTTGAAATAACAAAAAGATAATCTGCATGCAATTAAAAAAACACAATACAAATTTATAAAGTAAACAAACATTAAAGTGCAAAAAATATCAAGGATGCAACTTAATTTATAGAGTTTATATATATTTTAATATTTAATTTGATATTTTTTGTATTAAATATAATCAAAGAATAATCAAAAAATAACAATAGAAGCAAATAATAACAAAACGATGAAAACATTTTCAACAAATCTTTTCTGGTCTGGCATGATTTAGTCCAGATTAAACACAAATAAACATCTTTAAGTATTTGTCCGACTGTATATATATATAAACGCTGTTTGTCTTATTATAGCTTACATCGCAGTTATTAGACTCCTTATATCAGCCTGTTATCTTTCATGCAGATTCTCTGTGATTCTCACAAATGAAATACGGAGGATGCTTCGGCTTGAAGAGAAAATGTCTCGCTTGAAAGCAATAAGAGTAAAACACAAGCATCAAACACGGCGCTGCGCGGCGACGCAGGACCAGCGCTCAAACGTTTGCAGATGTTGGCACGGGCTTTCCAGCGCTCTCCTTCTCTCATGTGGCCGTGGAAGAGTCCACGCTGTAAATAGTCTGGTGTAGGCGAACTCTGAGCGTTTGATCTCGGAGAGAAACGCTCACACGCTCAGTTTTGATTTCGGAGGAGAACCGTCACCTCGTTTGATGTGAGGAAACATTACGAGGCTTGATGAGTTCTCAGACTCATTACACTTAAACTCTTAAATGTGTCATGTCTGTACTGTGTGAAGCTGACGTGAATGTAGGCCGCTCACTCATCTTTCTTATCTTCCTCATCACATCTGATGAGTTTAAGTCAAAGTTATGAATACTACGTAGTACAGATCTCTTCAAGGGTGAGGAAAACACTAAACATGGGTTTTAATGTCACTTATGCATACTACTTACTGAATATTGCATACTAAGTATGCATACTGCAATTAAATGTGAAACACTACATGACCTCAATATGAGAATAGCACCCGGTCGTTATTAATGTACATTTGTTTTTAATTTTTTTATTTAACATTTTTGTGTTTTGTATGAATTAGTTCTATAGGGTGAGAAAAACTAATTGGTTACTTTAGGTTACTTTGTTCAGAACACAATCCTGTGCATCGTATCAAGGGATGGAAAAGCAACTAATGTCATTTTAGGTCGCT
>CM050419.1:35349275-35351775 GCA_027564155.1 Gymnocypris eckloni scoliostomus
AGCACCTCCCACGACTCGCACACTACACAGACGACACTCGCAGGGGTCAGCCCTGGACAGAACGCTCGCAGGAGGTCAGTCATCTCACACACAGCGCTGGAGATAAAGGTACAGAAGCCGTCACTGGGGCGGTTCGATTACGTACACCTTAAGTACGTCTATGTACCAAAATGGAGCGTTTGGGTACAAACACGTGACAGCTTGAGTAGCTTTATTCTGAGTCAAGAGCCCAGTGTGTTTGACTGAATACTGTCTCGGTGTATGAGGAGGAATAACGGCTCCGCAGACACGGGGACTACATGTAAACTCGATTTGCATCACACCCTTTTGAATTAATTCATAAAATAATTATACTGATTGTGACTTTTAATTATACTGATTAGTTCATTATGATTATTTCATTTTATATACATTGCATTCACTTGTTTAATTAAATAATTAAATCATTACACTGATTATAATATTATATTGATTGATATTTGATTATATTATTTAATTACACACACACACATATACACATACAAATACATATATATCATTCTAATTATCTAGATTAAATTATATATTGCAATATTATATTATCATATTTATTTATAATAATATTTCATATATATTATTATTTTCATGTACATAATTTCTCTCTCTCACACACACACACACACACACACACACACACAGTATATGATTATTTCCTATATATATATATATATATATATGTGTGTGTGTGTGTGTGTGTGTGTGTGTGTGTGTGTGTGTGTGTGTGTGTGTGTGTGTGTGTGTGTGTGTGTGTGTGTGTGTGTGTGTGTATGTGTGTGTACATTGCAGTCACTTATTTAATAAAATAATAAAATAATTACACTGATTATAATATTATATTGATTGACATCTGATTATATTATATCATCACACACACACACTAATTATTTAATTATATTAATAAAATGATATACTGCAATATTATATTATGATATTTATTTATCATTATTATTTCATAATAATTATTTATATTATTATTTATTTCACACACACACACACACACACACACACACACACACACACACACACACACACACACACACACACAAAATCATTATAATTATTTCATGATTATTTCATGATAATTTCATATATATATGTAAAGTATCGGTCAGTGCATTTCACACCCAGGCCTTCAGTGGTGTCCTACATGAACGAATCACCTCTTAACACCATCATAATGATGCCATTGCTATAGAAACCATAAATATTATAGAGAAATGCAGTTTAACAGGGCATTGCATCACAGATGCGGAGATATAAGCAACATCAAGAATCATCTGAAGGAAGAGCACAGAGCTAAACTGATGTAAAAAGCAGATCATGTGATACGTTTGAGATCTCTTCTGAAACACCAAACAAGCGAATCCTTCCTTTGATTTGTGTTTAGACGACTCAGTGGAGATATTTAACTGATATTTGCTTGTGTCTGAGATATAACAGTGTTTTCAGAGTGTGTGGGAAGCTTTCACAGCGCCTCCATCAAACGTGTGTTTGTGTCCCAGACGTAGTATCAGTTCCAGGTCAGATGCATCATGGGAACCCGTACGACAAATCACTAATGACAGCAGGGAGATTAACGGAGAGCAAACGAGTCTCTTCAGAAGAGATCTCAATAACTGACTCATTTGTGCTTCACCTCGGGGACTTTAGGAGAAGCATCTGAAACCTCAGTAAACGCAATACATCTTTCCTCTAGTAATATTGTAGTGATCGTTTATGTATTTGTATGTTTAAATGGAGTAGCTTCTTTCTTCTCATCAGTACACTTCAGAAATAAAGGTACAAACGCTGTCACTGGGCCGGTACCTGTTCAAAAGATACATGTTTGATACCTTAAAGGTACATATTAGTACTTAAAGTGTACATAATAGATACAACAGAGAACCTTTTGAAAAGATACCGACCCAGTGACAGCTTTTGTACCTTTATTTCTGAGTGTAATTCTAGACATTGCTTGTTAAACAGTTTATTATAACACAAATAAAAGTATCTGATCACTTCTTAAAGTGTGCTTTCTGTTCATTAACCGCACTGTTTGTGTCTCAAAGTGCTTGAATCAGGTGTTTAGTGAAGGTGACCAGCTGTGGAGAATCACATTAACTAGCAGCAGCAATCACTAACTAACCACTAACCACACGGACTGCTGTCTGGTGCTTCAGCTTAAACCCAACCAATGCGGCCCTCTCTGTGAAATCCAGGATAAAGTCTCACAATATAATTATGAGATAACGAGCATCAGCGTTTGATTTCACTGTGATATCAATCTTCTCACGCAGTAAATATTAAAGAAATCAATATTACATTTCCACAGATTGTTCTCCACCTTATGAAGCATGATTTTATATCAGTTAAACTAATATTTTAGCAGTTAAAACCCAAAAAGTATTTTGTTTTTAAAGTGTTCCTTACAATAAATGACATGATATTTACATTTATGCGTTTGGGAAATGCTTGTACCCAA
>CM050419.1:35359275-35364275 GCA_027564155.1 Gymnocypris eckloni scoliostomus
TCCCCTCAAATATCTACCGTATATGTTACTGTACAACTCTTGTGACTAGTTCTATTCCTCCTGAGTAATTCTATTAGAAACACAAATGCTATTGTGTATTTTTTAAGACTGCTTTTGTGGAGTCACATATTAATAAGAGATCTCGTTATGAACTGAAACGTTTCCCCTCAAATATCTACCGTATATCTTACTGTACAACTCTTGTGACTAGTTCTATTCCTCCTGAGTAATTCTATTAGAAACACAAATGCAAGCTGCACTGGTTTGTGTCCGATGTTGCTGCTCTGTGATAGAATCGGATTCATCGCTGACTTCCTTTCTCACGACTCGACTTCCTGTCGTCAGATCCCTGGACTTATCAAATCTGACCATCTCATAACACATCATACACACTCGCTCCTGACCGCAGAGCGGGAGATGTGTGACGTGTGCAGGAGACACGGTTTCAATTCTCTTCTAATAACCAGACGTTCCAGTTAAAAGTGTTGGCTCAATGCTTCGCTTTACTTTAAATGTCCTCACCAGTCAAACATGTCCTTGTTAATGCGGTGAAACCTGTAGAAGAGCTGGAGTTCACTGTGTGTGTGTGTGTGTGTGTGTCATGTGTGTGTGATCTGTGTGTGTGTCTGTCACTGTGTCTGTGTGTGAGCATTAACTGTTGCAATTACTAACTGTTTTTGCTTATGTCAACGCAAAACTATCCAGCTCTATTCTGCTGTGCAACTGTGTGTCTGTGTCTGTGTCATTAGTGTGTGTGTGTCTGTGCCGTGTCTGTGTCTGTGTGTGTCTGTGTGTGTGTCTGTGTGTGTGTCTGTGTGTGTGTGTGTGTGTGTGTCACTGTGTGTGTGTGTGTGTGTGTGTGTGTGTGTGTGTGTGTGTGTGTGTGTGTGTGTGTGTGTGCGTGCGTGCGTGCCTGTGTCTGTGTGTGTGTGTGTGTGTGTGTGCCTGTGTGTCTGTGTGTGTGTGTCCACAGATATTATTACAACAATATTATACGTTTAAAATATTATTTGGAAATATAAATTCTGTTATGTTACATTACTGTGTTAAATGTATTTTTTATTTGTTTAAGTCATAATTATTTATTAATAAATACAAAAGTATTTATTATTTGTTTATATTTATTTAATGAATTTAAGCAATGTACACTTATTCTAATCAATTTGTTATTTAGTTACATTTTATTTGTTAATATTTATTTATTGTAAACATTTTTACACAGTTTCTTTTCAACTCTTCTGAACGCTTGTTAAAATCGCTGCACTTGACACCTAGCATGATTTTGAAAATTGCATGATATTACTACTTGCATTTATGATTACAATTATGATTTCTGTTCATAATGGTGCATGCACGTTTGCTGACGGGTGTCAGATTAAACTAATATTCTGTAATGAACACGTGCTGCTTTCAAACTCAGTGACGAACACAACAGGACGGACTATTAAACGCCTTCCTTTAATTTAATGAGTGTTTCATTTTAAAGCATCTGACTGGGATGTGACTGAAAGTCAAGTCTAAAAAATGATGAAGACAAGATGCTGAACACTCACTGATGAATCGTTCACAGTTAGGAGAGTTTATGGGATTGATTTCATGTAGGAACTAAAGGGAACGACTGGAATATAATGTGTTTTTGTTACCACATGACTATAAGAAGAAGTCGATCCAGGACAAAACCAAATAAAAACTTCTAGTTAAGACGAGCTATTCCATTACGTATGACCTCTGTGTGTGTGTGTGTGTGTGTGTGTGTGTGTGTGTGTGTGTGTGTGTGTGTGTGTGTGTGTGTGTGAAATTGAGCATGGCAGTTCGCTACCACAAGACGCAAACAGGCAAACAGACTTTACTCAGCAAAGATACACTGTTTACAGCCCTGTCAGTCCATCACGACACATTGCACACAAACAAAACTCTCTACGGGTGTATGCGCTTGTGTGTTTACCGTGGTGGGTGAACTCTGTGTGTGTGTGTGTGTGTGTGTGTGTGTTTTTAAGCGGCCAGTGCTGTATAGGTGTGTGTTTATCCCTATTCTGACAAGCAAACAACAACATCAACACCGCAGACGCATCAGTTAGGTGAGTATCAGCGATTCGTCCTGTGTTAAAGCATGGCGCAAATCAACTGTTTACTTCACAAACCGTCATCTAACTTCAAACACAAACCCACAGGAAAATGTTATCGCTTAGAGCTCTTTTAAAGCTCGGGAGACTGAATGCACTGAAATGCTTCTCCAACATCTCATCAAGAGAAATAGAAAATAGACAGAAACACAGCCTCCATTTGCTCTACATTCAATAACTGCCTTTCTGATTATTCTGCCTCAAAATTCCCAAATACAAATGCCAAAGCAATTTAATGCTGCAGGACATTTTAAGTGAGTTTCTGTTTTTTATAAGACGCTGTACTTAATGTGACCGAAGCTGAACATCTGAGTCCCAGCAGCGGCCACACACAGACATGACCCGAGGAAACGCATGTAAACCACAGCCTCTCACGCACGCGTTTAACACACGCTTAACATGCATGAGAACTGTACTGAGAAATTCAACTTTTCCTGTTTTAATTAAACCAGAGCTGATGATGATGCTCAGCTAATGAAAATATGTTCCCATTAAGTTATGAAAACGTATTCATGAAAGTTTTTGGGAATGTTAAGTAAAAAAAATGTCTTGGTTATACGAACGTTAAGGAAACATTCCATTTCATCATTTTGCAAACATTATGGGAATGTTACTTTTAATTGTTCCCTAAACATTCTGAAAACAAACTGTAACATTTAAAAAACGTTACACAAACGTCCAACTAAAACGTTTCAGAAATAGTGTTTTTGTGTTACAAAATGTGTTAAGAACATTATTAAAGGCCAGATAACTCTAAATGAACATTTTATTCAAATTACTAGAGCTTAACTTTATTACTAGAGCATAACATGGAGAGAACCTTGCCAGCACATTCTGAGAACGGTTTACACAGTACAACAGACGGCAGAGATTTAATATGAAAATTATATAAATGTTTTGTATCCTGCCCCTCTACTCTTCACATTGTTTATCGAACCCCTGGGGCAGTGGATCAGGGAAAATAAAAAAATAAAGGGTATTAACATCAAAGGCGACGAGCATAAAATAGCACTATTAGTGTTTCTAAAGGATCCAGGAGTCAATGGTTAGCTACGGGCTGAGCTATGGGAAACATTACAAACTTTTGGGTCTTTTTCAGGATTTAAATTGAATATTTTAAGATCACAAGTATTGACCTTTAATTATTATGACGGAGTTTTAGCGCCTTGTAAAAAAATAAATAATACGATTACGAGATTGAAGTCGAAAAATTTTGAGAATAAAGTCAACATTTTTCGAGAATAAAGTCAAATATTTAGAGAATACTTGATTGGCTCTATGACTCTCTCTCTCTCTCCACCTGTAGCTGGTGTGTGGTGAGAGCATACACTTGATTGTCTCTCTCTCTCTCCTCTCCACCTGTAGCTGGTGGTGTGGTGAGTGCATACACTTGATTGTCTCTATGTCTCTCTCTCTCTCTCCACCTGTAGCTGGTGTGGTGAGCGCATACACTTGATTGTCTCTATGACTCTCTCTCCTCTCCACCTGTAGCTGGTGTGGTGAGCGATACACTTGATTGTCTCTATGTCTCTCTCTCTCTCCACCTGTAGCTGGTGTGTGGTGAGCGCACACTTGATTGTCTCTATGTCTCTCTCTCTCCACCTGTAGCTGGTGTGTGGTGAGAGCATACATGATTGTCTCTATGTCTCTCTCTCTCTCTCCACCTGTAGCTGGTGTGTGGTGAGAGCATACACTTGATTGGCTCTATGGCTCTCTCTCCTCTCCACCTGTAGCTGGTGTGTGGTGAGAGCATACACTTGATTGTCTCTATGACTCTCTCTCTCTCCACCTGTAGCTGGTGTGTGGTGAGAGCATACACTTGATTGTCTCTATGTCTCTCTCTCTCTCTCCACCTGTAGCTGGTGTGTGGTGAGCGCATACACTTGATTGTCTCTATGTCTCTCTCTCTCCACCTGTAGCTGGTGTGTGGTGAGCGCATACACTTGATTGTCTCTATGTCTCTCTCTCTCTCTCACCTGTAGCTGGTGTGTGGTGAGCGCATACACTTGATTGTCTCTATGTCTCTCTCTCCTCTCCACCTGTAGCTGGTGTGTGGTGAGCATACACTTGATTGTCTCTATGTCTCTCTCTCCTCTCCACCTGTAGCTGGTGTGTGGTGAGAGCATACACTTGATTGTCTCTATGTCTCTCTCCTCTCCACCTGTAGCTGGTGTGTGGTGAGAGCATACACTTGATTGTCTCTATGGCTCTCTCTCTCTCCACCTGTAGCTGGTGTGTGGTGAGCATACACTTGATTGTCTCTATGACTCTCTCTCTCCACCTGTAGCTGGTGTGGTGAGAGCATACACTTGATTGTCTCTATGACTCTCTCTCCTCTCCACCTGTAGCTGGTGTGTGGTGAGCGCATACACTTGATTGTCTCTATGACTCTCTCTCTCTCTCCACCTGTAGCCGGTGTGTGGTGAGCGCATACACTTGATTGGCTCTACGACTCTCTCTCCTCTCCACCTGTAGCTGGTGTGTGGTGAGCGCATACACTTGATTGGCTCTATGACTCTCTCTCCTCTCCACCTGTAGCTGGTGTGTTGTGAGCACACTGGTGCCGTCGTATCATCCAAGTGGATGCTGCACACTGGTGGTGGTTGAGGAGAGACCCCCCATGATTGTAAAGCACTTTGGGTGTACAACAATACACAATAACGTGCTATATAAATGCATCATTCATTCATTTTAAACCAAATACTTTAGATGTGCGCTTTAAAATATGGACTAAGGAAAGGATCACTGCTTACTGTACAATCATAGATAAAGGACAATTATTAGACTTTAATTCTCTAAAAGTAGATTTAATCTGCAATCCAAGGATTTCTTCAGATATCTTCAGCTTCAACAACATTTCTGGGACTGATGGAAATC